>BMAT01011004.1:68736-80691 GCA_019649035.1 Elysia marginata
TAGTTTTGTTTCAGGCTAGATCGATTGTATGATAGTTTTGACTCAGGTTGGATAGACTGCATGATAGTTTTGTCTCAGGCTAGATAGACTGTATGATAGTTTTGTCTCATGTTAGATAGACTGTATGATACTTTTGTCTCAGTTTAGATAAACTGTAGGATAGTTTTGCCTCAGGTTAAACTGTATCTGGTAAAGCTAATAGCGTCTAATGGAATAGTTCAGCTGGAGAAGGGAGGTAGGTATAAGAGTTATCTCTGATACTGATCAAGCAGAAATATTAGCAGACAAAATGTTTGACCTTTGCCATGTGCCAGTAGAGGTCAATGAGAGCCCAGAAAGACAAGCTCGGAATGTCAGAACTGTACGAGGTGACCTTTGAACCACCGAGACGCTGCAACTTTTCCCCTACAGAGAATTGTGGGTAGGTGTCGAGACCGAGCTCACTTAACAGTTGCATGACATGCCTCTGGTCTCTGGGTAGACGAAAAACAGAACAGAAAGTCAGAAGACATCTCCGCAAATTTTCTCGGAGTGAAAAAACTTACCAAGGACGCAGGTCGTATATCCTCAATTATTGCACTTGAATGTTTGTAGAATTGACCACTACAGGACACGCAGACGCTGCTGCTGCCATTTCATGCATCAATCTCAAGTTAACTACACAAGCTCTTCCATAATGGATAAATTGTATCTGTTTGTTTTTTAATCTGAAGAGCTTTTAATTCAATAGCAAAGGCTGGTATTTTTATAGAAAAGTTTTGGTAAACCCAATTCATCTCAAAGCTTACCTAAAGTAAATCCGCGTTTAAAATAATGTTCAAAATTGAAAGAAATTATCAAAATTTTGTGAAAAGATAAAAGAATTTCTGTTCCTATGAAGACAAAAGAGGAACACTACTTTTTTCAAAATGTGTTTCGTTTTTACTTGGACAGATGATGGGCAAATGTTTTCTTCATAATTTGATGGTTCAATTTTCTGCCTTGTCTCAAAACCAGTAAGCCAAACAATTTATTGTTCATAAGTTATAAACATTGCAAATTGCAAAAAAATTATTATTATTATACTCAGTTAAGATATTTAGATTTTTAATTGAGTGAAACACAAACAAAAAGAGAAAACCTTTGAGTTCTACATATGCTGTTTCATGTTTCTTTGCTGTTGTGTTTTTGTTTTTTTTTTGGGGGGGTGTTGGAGGGGAAAGGGAATCAAATTTCAAGCAGTTTGTTGAAATTACTAAGTAGAAACAGTTTTATTGAGCTATTAGAATATGGAGCAGCCACTGCCTAATCAGTTAGGATTAAAAGATTTAAGGCGTGCCTGTTTGAGTGGTAGAGCAGCGGATACCAAAGCTACTATAAGACAAGGGTTGGAACCAATGGCATTTTTTCAGTCATTTTCACTTCGTTCCTTTGCTAAGTCAATATTTTGAATTCTTCGATCATTACATACGTAATTTGCTCTTCTTTGACGCTATTATTTTCTTTTCACTTATAAACCAACCGTAGGGTCAAAATGAGGGAATTTATTATAATTTGTTGTTCAAAGTCAACCATATAGATCTTGAGAGTTAAGATCTTGGAAATGTAGCAGTAAAAACTTACGTGCCCACCCACTGCCCTCCCAGGTCCCAGTTATCGACGCCACTTGAGCCAACGAGCGGGACGGTCAGAGTTCTGCCGCCTACTCGGTCTAGAGAGAATGAAAGAAATATCCTAAGTAACTGAAGGAATTTAAAATTCTTTGTCTGATTAACAAAGAAATATCACCAGTAACAACAGCAAACATCAAAATCTAGATTTCAAATACTGGATAACGCAGTGCCATGATTAAGTAAATAAAAAATTAAAGCCACTATTTTAAAATACAATTGCCAGACTCATAGAACCTTAGAAGAAGGAAATAAAACAATATAAAAATATAGCATCATGTGGTGAAATACACCAATAAATAATAAAAATGAAATCGCAAACATTCATACACAGTAACACATCAGGCAATTGTGAAATAGAGGATTCCAGTTTTGCTAGTGCAAATAAAAAAGATAACCAAAGCGGCAACAACACTAACAAAAGACACTCGGCTGACACCTTAATCTACCGTAACATCATAAAGATGTGAAAAGCCTCGTTTTAAGACATTTTTTGAAAACAGACAAAGTCTTGAAAACCTTTATAGACTCTAAGGAAGAAGTGTCTACTTTTGCGTAAAATTTTTATATTTGGAGCTGCTCCAAATTCCAAATTTTCCCCAAATCAGAAACATTTCAACACTTATTTATATGGGGATTAATGATAAAAAAAAAAAAAAAACGATTACAGTGTTTAAATTATAACAACTTGTCTGAACAGCTATTTCTTCTACTTTTTTAATAGTAGTGATATGCAAATTTTTAATTAGTTGATATAAAGTCGAAAGGACAAAAGTTACAAAGGCCAGGGTGGCATACCAGTTCATAGAGTAACTTTTTTGTTATTTCATCATTATTAACTTGTGGTACACAGAATACAGATTTAAGCTGCTCAACAAACATTGGCAGAAAGAAAACAATTGTGTTTTACACTGACCTTTCCCTCAACAAATATTGGCAGAAAGAAAACAATTGTGATTTACACTGACCTTTCCCTCAACAAATATTGGCAGAAAGAAAACAGTGTTTTACATGGACCTTTACCCTCAAGAACAACAACTCTGGCATGAGGCATTCTCTTTCTGACCGTGTAAGTTGCTAAATAAACATTAGCAGAAAGAAAACAATTGTATTTCACACTGACCTTTCCCCTCAAGAACAACAACTCTGGCGTGAGGCATTCTCTTTCTGACCGTGTAAGCCGCTGTCAGACCGGAGATGCCACCTCCAATGACAATAACGTCAAACTGGTTCTCACTCATGGTGTCTGTGGACAGGGATCGATTGATTGATAATTGATTAGCCGATTGATGGCTTGATGGACGGATTGATTGATTGATTGATGATTGATTAGCTGATTGATGGCTTGATGAAGGGATTGATTGATCGATGATTGATTAGCTGATTGATGGCTTGATGAAGGGATTGATTGATTGATGATTGATTAGCCGATTGATGGCTTGATGAAGGGATTGATTGATTGATTGATTAATTTATTGATGGCTTGATGAAGGGATAGGTTGATTGATTAATTTATTGATGTTTTGATGAAGAGATTGATTGATTGATTAGTTTATTGATGGTTTGATGAAAGGGTTGATGATTGATTGATAGTTTGATGGAAGGATTGATTGATGATTAATTAGCTTATTAATAGCTTGATTGATTGATTAGCTGACTGATGGTTTGATGAAGGGATTGATTCATTGGTTAGTTGATAAATGGCCTGGTGAATAAAGTTGGAGTATTCCAGCATAAGAGGCGGTTTTTGTCACATATCTATGGCTAGGCTGGACATTAGTTTGAGTATTGACACCATTTTGTTATCTAATTATAAGTATTCAGAACATAAACTTGTTTTGCTGAAAGCATCAAAGCTTCTCCCCCACCCCCACCCCTCTTTTTCCACAGGAAGAAATATTAAACTTTAATCACAAGTGAAACAAAAAAACTTTAAAAAAATAATGATGTATTACACTCTTACACAAAACTCTTTTTTAAAATTTTATGGGAGGATTGTCAATTAGTTTTTTGAGATACCTTAGTGTGCATGCATGCAAGAAAATATCAAATCAAAAAGAATGAAACATTAAACTGGCATGTTCAAGTTAAGTACAGAATTCTAAAAATTGAACAATAAGAGCCAAATTTTAATTTCATACTACCCTTAGATTCAAGCATTGCATTTACTTAAAAAAAAAACTAAACAAGCCCTCAAAAAATTGTCAGATGTTACTGACACACCTCAGAATATACCAGTGATAAATCCACTTGGAAAATCCCAGGAGTATCAATTAACGTTACAAGACAGATGCTGTGGTTGAAGGCAGGTCAGTGTTCACTCAACACCAGCTAGCAGTATATATGTAGATTTTGTGTTTCATCTTATCTTTGATGAGATTACACCTGTTACCAAGTCCCAGGTTAAATCTTTGCTGAGATTAGGCTACACCTGTTATCAAGTCCCAGGTGAAGATTGAGCAGGCACCTGAGACAGGCCAGACCAGGCGTCCATGCTGCTCTCAAGGTGAGAGTTTCCCTGATAAGTTTAGCTTAACTGTGGTAGGTGATAACCAGTACAACCAATATAGGTCAAGGTCAGATTGGATTTGGAGAGCTTCCATGGTAACAAAGCAACTTAAGAAGATATATCTTTTACAAAAATGATTAATCCATAAACTGAAAGGTGCTATAAGGAACGCTGGACACTGCGCCAACGCAATGGTATATCTCATCTTTTAAAGTTGGAAAATACATGAATCTCTGACCTAAATGGTGTAACTCATTTGACAAGAAGGTACATTATTTCTATTTTGCATTTGTGAAAAAGTGGCCCAGGACTAGACTTGGTGATAAAACGAAGGGAGGCCACTTAATGAAACAAACAGAATATACTTTTAACAAGTGAAATTTTCCTACTCTGGAATCCAGGCATGTTATACATAAGACCAACTGATGGTTGGTCTATTCTGAAATTTGTGTGTCTTTCAAAACAATGTCAACAGCTGTTTTACTCTGTAAATCAAGTTACGCTGTCTGTATTTAACCACCCCCAGCTGAGAGATCTGGTTGTACTCACCCATGTGGATAGCAAATCAAACTTATGAAAGAAGAATTTCCACATCAAGGTGCACCTCCTAAAAAAGGACAGGAAAATTTGATATGCACCTTCATCTCAAATCAAATGGTTGAAGAATTATTAAAATGATTTAACAAAACAACTTACAGTATTAAAATAATATTTTAGTTTTTATTTTTATGAAGAAAATTAAAATAATTTAGCTAACTGAAATAAAAAAAAACATACCATTTGATGATCAGGACCATTAAAGTAAAGGAGTCTCCTTTTCAAATTTAGATGCCATTAGTAGTAAGAGGCTGTAACAATACATCCTGAAGCTAAACTTTGGCATGATGAACAGAGTATTTTCAAATTAATCAAATGCAATAGGTCTATATAGATGAAAATGAAAATAATCATGATCTTTTGAGCTATATCAAATGCTTTGCCATTTATAAACTTCCGTCAGAATACAGACCAAAATTATAAAATTATATAAAAATTTTATTGTTATGTTGCAGGAAAAAAGTAACTTTCTAGATCTACCATTTACTTTGATACCAAAAAATTCCTTATATTTTTAGGCTGTTCTTCATTGCCCTCCATCGCATCAGTTTATGTTTTTGTAATTGAAAAAATATCATTTGACAGGACCCTTTCTTTCTAAGAATCGAAGACTTTGTTACTATGAAATTTAGGTTTAGAATAGGGTGGCATCCCTCGGTGGAAATTCTTCTTCTAGATCTAGAACCTAGTTCTAAACTGGTGCCTCGAGACTTTGCCATGTCGATAGAAATATAAAAAAAGGCCTGATCGATCGATATTTTCTTTTCGTCTGAGAGTGGGTTTTAGAAAGAAACTGTTCAAGCAGTCTCAAGGAATCGCAGTTGTTCAAGTCACAGGGCAAATAATTGAAAGCACTAGATCTAGATTCTAAATAAAATAATTGGGCCCTATCTAACTTCAACTCAAACTTAAAGATAATGTTCAATGTTTTAAAAGTATCTAATTTTTTAGTTAGACTATTAGGTATAAGAGCTAAAACAACAGGGGTGGGAACAAACGAAAAAGCGCTGAATTTATGACAACAATAATCGATATATATATGACAAAATGACTGAGTTACCCATGGAAATGAAGGGTAATAAATGAGGCATATGTTCATTCTATTTCTAGAAGTAAACTCAAAGAAATAGTGGCACACCAATGCAGGAATCTTACTTTATTTTCTTATAATCATAGAATCTAAGTCTAGAGCCTAGATCTAGATATTAGACAGTCTTATCTAGGGGTGTAATTTACCCCTATCCCACTCCCAGACCCAGTCAGCCAGTGTTGTGATGCACTCTAGATTTTCTTCCTGTTCCAGCCTTCCACTCCAGACTAGATCTAGAATCTAATCTAGATCTAGATAAGGATGTTGAATTTAACGAAAATTATTTCATCATAGACTGCTTCTTGCGAGTAGATCTAGACTAACTTAAATAACATTTTGCACGATATTTTTCGATTATAAAGTTTATCCAGAATCCAATTGAATCAAGAAGAAGAGAGTGAGATCAAGAGACATCACTCTATTTTATCACTAAGTGAAGGTATTTGTTTTGGAGCTCATTTGTTTTTTAAGTTAGATCTAGATTCATACAATGATTTTTCTGTTGTCAGGCCTGCCGATGAATTTTCTTATCAATCTAGATCTACTCTATGTCTCTAGATTCTAGATAGCATATAAATTTAGTGTGGGTAGGAGTAAATGTTTGTGGACTAGATCTAGGTCTAGAAGAAAAAATTAAATAGGTGTTTCATGCCTAGCAAAAAATATAAAATCTAGATCTTGATTTAGGTCGGTCCCCAGACGATTTCACCAGACTAATCTGAAGTCAGAAACTTGTAACATAGATTCTACTTTAGAACACAGTCATGTGATATTGAATCTAGAAATAGTAGAATACATTTAGATCTATAGTAGATTCTAGGTCTAGATCAGATATCTAGTTTTATAGGTCTACAATCCATTGATTTGATTTTTTCTCCTTTTGATCTTTTCAGTTGTCTAGGCTTAAAAAAGTTAAATAAATGGATTTTCCTCCCACAAAAATTAAGATCAGGACTTGGATTTAAATGACACATAAAAATGATTTTGCTGCGTAGATGGCAGCGTTATGTGCGCTATCTGGCAGCTGTCATTTGCATTGTTGTGTTGATCACCGTGGTGAGGCATGCAGACCTAGGGGATGGGGCAGACTATGATGAGTACTACGAGTACAAGTCTTCAGGCAGAAGAGGGGCCGCAAGGCTGCAGAAACTGACAGGTCATGGGGAGTCAGGGATAGCTGAAGATCTTGCATGGTTGCCTTCTCTGAAAAGACGCGGCTGGGGAAAGAGCCTGCCGGTTGTTGTAGTGGAGGAACATTATGAAGGTTTGTCTGGTTTTAAACTGTAAAATGTACTTAATGTAGAACGAGGGTAGTTTCTATTGAGCAAGCTTGGTAAGCTGTTTCTTTAAATTTTTTGCTAAGGCTGCATGGTGTCAAATGTATGCGGCCTGTTATAGTTGTAACCGCGGATCAGGATTAGGGATGATAATCAGGAAACTTCAAGTTTGATATCTTGAACTTTACTCATCTGTTCCTTTTTTTTTTTATTGCATGATATATGGCGTCCTTTGAACAAATTTCTGGCGTAGAAGACTAGTTATGTTACTGTTAGTGTTTATCGAGATATATATATGTAAATTATCAATTGAGACCTGTTAACTCTGATTTCTATGAAAGTATATATACCAAGTTTTGGAAAGCCACTCTAAATTATCTAGATTAAACTTGAACTTCAGGGGCTGCAAAATTGTGGTTCTGTTGTTTGTGAGGATTAACAAAATATTTTTAGTGATAACGATGAAAACAGAAGCTTTTAAGCTATAGTTTCTGTGTATACATACATCCCTTTGATTCACTTTTGACAAGTGCATTAAGTTTTACTGAGGGATTGGCAATTATCACTCACTCTTGAATGTAGTCAATTCCTTCTCCTTAAAACCATGCATGAGATAAATTAAAGGAATTTTTATTCACCCAAGTTATTACCATTTACATGGACTTTATACCAAAGCATTTCAATTTACATTGAGTTTTTTTTCACGTTTTACTTTAGTCTATCTTTTTAATATTATGGCCTGTAAAGGTTAACTCAACCTGCGTAGTCTCAGTAAAATTGAGGGTTTTAAATAACATCATAAAAGTTGTCAAATTTGTTAAAAACTGGTACATTTGTAACTTAATCCTGTTGAAAAAAATTTAATACAAAGATTGAAAGATCATCTATTTTTTTTAAAAAAGAATCTGATTGTTTCAGAAATATTTTCTCTGTAACTGTAAAAAAATTTTTAAAGAATGACTCAGCAGCTACCTTTATTGTTCTAAAAGTAAACCATGGGCAAAAGTGTATATTATCATAGGATATAGGCCAGGCATATGTTAAAATTTGTCAGATCTAAAAGACCTTTGAAATTGAAAAGATTAAAAGAAATTGATAATTCAAATGTCTTGCTATTGATGGCTCGCTGGTTATGAGTGTGACTATCGTTACATGTTAGGTTTTGTTTGTATAAATTTTAATAATTGTTTTGAATTCATGAAATAGCATGATGAGTCTACACCTGCCTTCAATATGTATGAAATCAAGTAATTTTTAAAGACAATTTTATGGTGTATAAAAATATATTGTCCACAATCGCAGACAACAGACCACAGCTTTGTCATTTGAGTTTTAGCCCAATCAGGACATTGCTGTTGCGTAATCAGTGTAAAAAGAAAATTGAATTTTCTTTGTTTTTCACTGGACATGTAGAGAATTTGTTTGTAAATATAATGTTCATCACTATTGTATAGGTAGTGAAAACTGTTTCTTAATATCAAGTTTTAAATTTTTCTTTTTAGAACTGCTAGCGAAAGTTTAGTTTGTTTTTTTTTTTAATTTTTTCCTGTTCGTTTCACCAAAAGTACTTTGTGTGCTTTTAAATTTAAATTAGAATATCTTTTTGGCTTTTAAAACACCTGAGCAGAATTGCTATGAATATATTTTAAAGAAAATTTAGTTTTGACATTATAAAACAGTTTGGCTGCTTTAGTAGACAAGTGAGGGAGGAGGAGGAGTTTGTTCACACCTCTCCCTAGTGTTATTGGGGCAAACTATGTTTAATAGGTTTTAAAAATTACATCGATGTCTATAGTTTTACAGGTGTGTAAAGTTCAGCAATTTTTTTTTAACTAAATTCAAGTAGAGTAAAAAAATCTATGCCTTGGTAACTGGTCCATTTTTTAAATTTCCTTTTCTTTTACCAAATCTTCAAAATGTTGTATTATTGTTTAAGTATGACTTTTTCACACAAATAAACTTATCTTTTCTGTTATTTATCGGATGATTGTTGTAAAATTTGGTATGTGGTTGCCTTTGATTGCAAAAATTAGAGCACATTAGTGGATTAGGCATTATATAAAAACACTCTTTACTTTTATTTTTACAAAAATTCAATGACGTGAAATTATAGTTACATCTAGTTTAACTTTGTCAAAATCCTAAAAACCTGAAGGGAACAAACCTTTTTTTAAAAACTTTTTCTGAAGAAAGCAAAGTGCAATTTGCATGTGGCCCATAGCAGCAATAGGTTCGTTGACCATTTTGAAAACGTGAAGAAATTAAAGCTGTGTCGGTAATTATAATATCATGTATTTTATCAGTTTGGTACATATACATGGTGAGTTGTGATTTTGAAAAGTACAGTTGAAGGAAGTAGTATTACTATCAGTCAGCAGATGATTATAACTTTAAAGTTTCATTTTCAAGTGTTTGTTGGCATGTCTATCAGCAGCTGAACAAGATCCCAGGCAAATCCTAACAGTTAAGAAAATGCCTTTGATCTGCTCTGCCTTCTTTGTCAATGATAGCCGTTGTGCTTGGGATGAACAGGAAACTGACACTAAAATCTTCAAGCATGATAGCAGTTGTGTTTGGGATGAACAGGAAACTGACACTAAAATCTTCAAGCATGATAGCAGTTGTGTTTGGGGTGAACAGGAAACTGACACTAAAATCTTCAAGCATGATAGCAGTTGTGTTTGGGGTGAACGGGAAACTGACACTAAAATCTTCAAGCAATGATAACAGTTGTTTTTATGATGAATGGGGCATGGTCATAGAAATCTTCAAGTGTATAGCAAAGATGTTAGAATATATAAATGTTAGATGCAATCAAGTCAGAATGATTCACGTCACATAACTTGAACTATACTCAGATTATCACTTTTTTTTTGTTAATATTTTCTGATTTAACAAATTTTGTATTGTTTTAAGTGAAGTCTTGTGTCTGTAGGGTTTGAAATATCCAGACCAGATGGTACAACAAACCTTCATGTAGTCTCACGATATCCTTCCAAGGGCAAGTCACAATCCCTGCGGTGCAGCCGCACAGTTGTCAATCTGATTGATCTCACAATATCCTGGGAAGTGCAAGTCACAATCCCTGTCAATCTGATCGCTATCTGTATCTGATTTGTCCCAGTCCTGATCTCTCATCCTCCGATCCATGCCGGTACTTTTATTCACCAGAGCATCGCCTCAGTTTCTAGTGAGGGTTAGTTTATTATTGTTCAAGCTTCCCCACAAGAGCCCTCACCGACGAGCTTATTAAAACAAGTCATTACCAGGCAGTGAACAAGAGACACTAGAAAACAAGAGATTGAAAACTTTTGCCTGGGATCAAGTCACAGAATACAGAATCCTTTATGAAAATTACATTGACTGCACATCAATGTGTATAGCTATTATGAACACCTACTCAGTCAGCCTCAGTCTAGTTGACTAGCTTTGGAATTGACAATTCATACATGCTTTAAAAATTTTGTAATTCTGCCCTCTCTTGTTTACCAACTCGAGTTATATTGAACTTATATGACCTTTATACCACAATAACATTAATGTTGATGGGTTAGGCAAATAAGTTTCCTGTCTTTTTCCTTCTAGTGTTTCTGCCTGGCTCTCTGGCAAAGTCTACATAGACGACAACCAACAAAGAAAATCCCCAGTGTCTCTTTATTGTTTTATTGTACCCTCTATTGTGTTGCTTATTATGTTGTGACCATCAGGTAGCTCAATAAGGCAAGTACGTACCACACCCGTTACTGTTTTGTTGATTGGCAATATTCCCATGTTGGCCAGCAACTAGATCAATCAACATGTGGCGCTCGTGTTCAGGGTTAGGTTACAGGAGCAACGCTGACTTTTTGTTCACAGCTGATGGTACAGGTCTACTTCAGCCTGGTTTGATGGCCTTGGTGTGGCCTTGACCTAAACAATGCAATGCTTATATCTGTGACAGGTTATGATGGCTTGCAACAAATTTTGTACACGAGAGAGAAAGTTGAGAGGTTTTATTAAATTTGAATAATTTTTGGTTTTTGCTGTTGTTTTTTTTTTCAATTTAAAGTTGCTATAGCATAGCATTAAATAAGATTGCTTATGTGTCCCTCTACCCCTCCCTACCTCTCCCTCTCTCTATCACTTTCTCCCTCCAGTGTTACACTACTGGTTTCAGGCTGCCGAGTTGGGTCTCCTGCCGAAGTCTGGAAATATACTGGTGAGTATGAATAATCTCTCTCTCTCTCTCTCTCTCTCTCTCTCTCTCTCTCTCTCTCTCTCTAGCTCTCTCTCTCTCTAGCTCTCTCTCTCTCTCTGTCTCTTGTTCTCTCTCTCTAATTTATCTCTCTTTCTCTGTTTCTTTCTCTTTCTCTATCTCTGTGTCTTTCTCTTTCTCTTACTCAGTGTGTGTGTGTGTGTGTGTGTCTCTCTCTCTCTCTCTATCTCTCTCTCTATCTATCTATCTATCTATCTATCTATCTATCTATCTATCTGTGTATCTCTATCTCTCTCTCTCTAATGGAACCTAGGGGAGGTCAATTTCTAGGGACTACACAATTTTTGTTTGTCTAGGCTGAAGTTGATTCTCAACAATTTCAAGATATGAAAAGGATTTCATCCAAGTGAATCTGCAATATGGTCGGGTCTAAATGCAAGAGTCTCCATTTTGAACCTGTTTGAATTTCAACAGACAATACTGTACCTACCGATTCTCTCAAGAGTGCATTTTTAATGTACATGTGTGTTAATCTATGCTGTGGTTATTTAGTTATTGATTTTTGTTTTGTTTTTTTCCTGGGCTTGGTTTGTTTTATGAAGTATGCACAGTAATATCAATTTTGCCTCACACTGTGT
>BMAT01011006.1:18872-37486 GCA_019649035.1 Elysia marginata
CCAATAGCGGAATTAACAACCGGTTTTTAACACATGCAACTGATACTGCCCTTCCAAACGAGCGCTTCAAATAAAATTTCAGAAAAAAAAATTAGTGTAATTGCTTTTTGGAGCCCATGCATGTTTTCCGAAGCACGAATTCATTACAATATACGGAAGCTGCAAAAGGTCGGTCTCCCGTCAACTGGGAAGTGCTTCTTCTCTGCGCTGGCCCGATGAAAGGTGCTCTATCATCTTAACCGAGGAATCTCGGAAACTTGTTTGACGGTTTGAAGAGCCTTTAGAATAGGATTCCCTAAAACTGATGCTCGTTGTTCTGTTCTTTTCTTTATTTTCTGCTTTTTCTCGGATAATAAAGTTTCCATTGTCTTAAGGACGAACTCAGAGAAATTTGAAGACAATGAAATGGACAATGAATTGAAGCATCTCGATTAGAATATCAGTTGCAAGATGGATCAAGATGTTGCCTTAGATTCGAAATCAATTTTTTGTGATTTTTCTAACATCCCCGCCCCTTCTTTCTCTGAGATAACGATTTTTTATGCCTGGAAACAATTCTTACTCTGCTATAACTATTGTCACCTCGTGTTAAGCCATCAGGTGAAATAAAATAAAACAATTCGCGTTAATTTCTGCTGAAAATGCAATGCATAGAACATTTTTTTACAGTCTATACATGCGGAACAGCGGGGCAGAGTGATAGAGTGCTTAGTACGTCCGACTCGAGATCTGGATGTCGCGGATTCGATTCCCGACCATGCCATGTTGTAATTGCATTGGGAAAGCAATTTACCCTCACTTTCCTTTGTCCACCCAAGTGTAAACTGGGTACCAGCTACAGATAATTCTTGAATTTGTGATATGCGCCTGCAACACTCTGCATATGGACTAAATGTGGCCTTCAAATATTCTGGTTTGCTGGGGCATGATTAGTGGCGCTGCTAAGTGGCGACACAGTTACGCTGATATAACGAAGCCAAATTTACTGAAAGGGATTTACATAGTGTATATAATAAGATTATATAAACATAATAAGAATATCTCTCTCTTTCTTAGTCTCAATTTAAGCTCATACCCCTCCCTATCTCAGCAACTATATACACATAACAAATGCTTCACATTTTGGATCTCTACAGTTAGAATCGGTATGCGAGAGTTTGTCCTTGGTCCTTGGGTTGTTTTCAAATGGATATAATCTATCAATCCCCAACATATGTAAATGTATACAAACGTAGTTTAAAAAGCAAAAGAGGAAGGTGTTTTACTTCCCGATTCTTTAAAAAAACAGATAATTGTATGGTTATCCCTCGCAACACTCAATCAGACGCCAAAATATCCAACGGGCGCGATTATTTTGCACGAATTTTAACATTCGAAGAAAAAACGGTAGATGAAAGAAAACACGCAAAAACATTCTGCATGTAAAAGTAGAATCTAGGTTAGGTTTAGGTATAAAATTTAGATTGAAGATTTCAAATTAGGAATTATTCTACAGATCAATCTAGAGGGTCCAGGTTTATATCTATATATTAGGACATATGTTGATGTAGAGGTAATATTTTCTTCCCTTTAGTCTAAGAACTTAGACTGTGCGTGTCATTCTCAAGTTTTCCTCCATTTTTATGAAATGAACTGTGTGTTGTATCTTGCCAACAGTGCACAATTCACTGACATTATTTCATGGAGTTGTATGAGACTCAAGCTTTTGTACGATCGGAAAACGGATGGACTTCACGAAATGTAATTTGTGATTGTCAAGCTAAAATAATGATAAATATACCGCTGTAGATGCATTATCACCTATTCTCACTCTAGATCAGTGATCTTATAGCGTTTTGGTTACTTCTGTACATCGGGCGTTTTAAGACTTAAGAACAACACTAGGAAACAAATCTCGATTCAAGTATTCCTGACTCAAAGCCGCTCTCATTCTTTTTTTTTCCCTTTTGTAACGCTAACTATTTGAAATGAGTGAGATTTTCTTATTAAGTCATGATTGTACATGTACTCGACGTTTAGCAAAACGAAAGACATAAACCAAAAAGATATTACAATGTCTTCAAAAAAAATTTAAAATGTTGTAAATATATAGGAGGCTAATCATAATTTTTTTTAAATAAGTGCACCACACGGTAGCGTCAGTCCATATTTTGGCCATATTGTAGGATATAGATCTTAAGCGGGTCGGCATTTTTGACTACAGTGCTACTTGAAAATTTTCTTTTCGAGAGAGATGGAGACAGAAAGAGAGAGAGAGAGAAAAGAGGGAGAGAGAGAGAGAGAGAAAGAGAGAGAGAAGGAGAGAGAGGGGTGGGGCGGGCGGCTGTGAATCATTCTTCTTCAGATAAACATATAGATAGACCGACCGATACCCATACTCAAAAGTCATGTAAAGGCAAAATACTCGAAAAGTTTATATTATAACCCCTGTCTAAATCCTGATCTGTCATAGGTCATTTATCGTTTGTTAAATGGGTTTTTGACGTAGTTCATATTAATATAGTTTGAAATTTTAATAGAAGAAACAAAACGAGGGCATTACTTTTGTATCTACGCAAAAACTATGCTACGCTGGTGCTGGAAAATGGAACGACGGTTTTACGTATATTGTTTTTGGTAAAACTTTATATCATTACACATGCTTGGTCACATATAAAAAGTATTATTTTTTCAACGTTCATAGCGAGACTCTGATGATCTCATCCATTACCTTTGTATTACTCAGTGTCTAAACGTAATCCCTGTCTGGACGAAACACCAAAAACAAAATCTCCTTACATTTCGAAACATTTTATGTACTTCAAAAATCTCCCTACTTTATGTGATTTAAACTAGCCTCACATCATACGCAGTAAAATACTGTGTTTTTATGCTGTGTTGAAGTCTCTACTTTCTTGTCTCTGATGTTCAACTTAAGTGTGTGACAAATTGCAGTCACTGTCGTTCTAAAGCCATTCTAAGATACGGTCAAAGATCCATCTCTGCGAGTTTCCTCACGCCGTCTTAGATTCAGGAAGAGTAAATATCCCCCGTCTACAGTCTACTGGGGATGTTAGGGAACTTGAATTTAGATAGGAATCAAAGTTATGGTTTGAAGTTTTGTGTACTGACAAACATCAAAAGGAAACTTGATAGAGACTGGAATCACAAGGAAATCAGTAGCTCGCATCAGGTCTTTGCATATCCTAGCCTAATCATAGCGTAGACATCTCTGAGCATCCCTTAGCTTGTCTGCGACTTGAAGTACTTCTCCGTTGTGTCTGCTGATTTTTTCTGTCTGGTATCTTGTATGTTTTGACTAAAGACTTTGCGTTGGAGGATACAGAGATTTTTTCAAATATTTTAAAAATATACCTTAATCTTGGTTTTAAAATTTTCATGATAAGTTCAAGAATAAGGACTAAAAGGCTTTCCAACGTCTTTCTTTTTAAAGAAAATGTTTGAGGAACAAAAAAAACTTGCACAGGTAAACTGTACTCTTAACTATCATACAAAATAATGTCTCACAAGCAAGCGAAATGAGCCGGATCTTGCGATTACTACATTCTTAGTCGTTGATATTAAAAACAAAACGACGTGTTCTTAGTCTCGACACTGAAGCAATTGCATACAGTTATCGTAATTCTATGGCAAGATATCTAAACTTAATTTGATTCACTATAATATAATATATATAAATAGAGATAGAGCGATTACGATAAATAAATCTGCTTTATAAGGTGTTTTATCATATAGAAGTTTCCCTTTTTATTTCACCGGCTCTGTGGCCTAGCAATAAGACACTCGCTCAGAGATCGGGAGGGGCGGGTTCGATCCCCGGCCGAGTCAAACCAAGGACTCTCAAAAATTGGTATTAGCAGCTGATCCGCCTAGTGTCCGGCATTATGGGTTTAGTGCTTAGTCTGGTCGGCCCGGTGTCAGGATAATGTGACTGGGTGTGATGTGTGCAAGCGCTTAATACATCACAGTGTGGCAGCACGCTTTTAATTGTCCCAAGCCCCGTCTCGGATATAACCTTGTAGTTGAAAAGAGACGTTAAAATTCAACCAACCAACAAACCCTTTTTATTTCAAATGGCAAGGATACATAATAATATTATGTTGAAAATAAACCTGGACTTTTTCTTGATAATATATACAATATCTTTTGTTAAAACCAAACTATTGGTGTACCATCCATTTTCCGTTGATGCCGTACCAAAATCCAGTACATTGTTACCCTCCCGATGTTACAGAACACTCTGAACACACGACAAGTTTTTGCGTAAATAATAAAATTATTCACCGGGTAAAAATTCACCAAATGACTATTACAATCAGTTATATTCATGTAAAATATGGAACTGAATCTATATTGTAGAACAACAGAATTCAAAAGTTGAATTGATTAGAAAATGTGATTCGCATGAGTTTCTCTGAGAAATGTTATTAAATCATCTGCGTGCAAGCGATATTAATTTGTTAAATAACTGCCCCGACAAACTCAACGAATGTTTTATCTCTAATGATAATTGATCATCTTTATGTTATTTGGCGTAAAGAATAAATATTACATCAAATTAAAGAACAATATGTACACACCCAGTTGACCCATTAGTCCTTTAAAGCTTTTTTCAGCACATAAAATTATCAATTTTCTTCGTTTTTTTTTCTCAGTCTTTTCTTGCAGTTGGGCTGTTTTAAATGCCCCCTTTTAGCCCTTGATCCTCTAAGCATGCCACTATATTTTTTTAAAAAAACTTAAGCACATGTTAGTTGTGAACCGTTGATTCACTCCGCGTAGCACAGTTAACACACCAAATCGAACTGACATCAAAGTCAATATTTAATGTGGTAATATACCTCTCTCTAAACCAGCATACAAACTATGCTTGATCCTGCTCAGCTGGAAGTCTAGAGCGGTTCCATTAAACAGCAGCAGGGCTGTACAAACAGAAGCAAAGTTTATTAAAGGATGTAGAAATAAAAGCGCTGTATCTGAAAGATCTAAAACCCTTGCAAAATGCCTGCCATATTATTCGCCGCTAAATCCCATTATCACTGTTGACTCGCGCCAGCCGTCCAGCTCTTCGTTAGACTTTGACAAACGTTGCAAAAATATTTAGCATTGAATTCAAAAGATTCAAGCGCAAAACCAAGCACGGAAAAAAGTTTAAAAAGTTCAAGAGAGTAGAATGCCCTTTGGTTCAGATAGCCTTGACTCGGCGGCCTAATCTCTCTACCGCAAATCAAATTAAACGAAAGTTGAGTTCTTTTTAAAGCGATAACTCAAAAATACCACGACAAAACTTTTGCAATCGGTCAAAAATGAGTCCGATGCTCAAAATTAAAACTATAAGACTTATTGTGCTGAGCAATACGTTTTCTCTGTATCACTCTCTTTCTAAATTTTGGACTTTTTATTGATGTTAAAGGGGAAAAGAGGTAGAAAGCTTTCTCTTTAAATCATTGTTTTTCCTTTGTTCTAGTCTTCTACTATACAGATTATAAGATATAATTGTGATGCAACAGCCTTGACACGTTATTTATGACCCTGTTTTTTGTTGTTCTTTTTTTTAACGTTTGATACTAAGAAAATATAGTTTTTTAAGTCGAAAATCTGTGACTTTTGCCAACTTTTAAGACTGACAAAAATAAACATCCAACAAACGACGCGAGCATATAAATAAAACTTTGATCGTAAATGCACTTGCTGGGATCCCCTCTAAACTTTTTAAGTATCCAATATGTAACCAGATCTAATGATATTGATCACGAATTAGATCACCATTAAATATTATTACTAAACTAAAACTGTTGCCGTTTTCACGTCTGCATGAGAAGAATCAATAAAAAAATCGTTTATTTTATAACTCGGAAATATGTTAGAGTGCGATTTTTATAATTTTGATAAAATTTTAAAAAGCCAGACAGTTTGACATTCTATAAAACTCTTCGCAATTATTTCAACCGTATAATAAGGTGGATTTACATGATTCTTTCATTTCATGCAAAATCAGAATAGAATTTAAGAGCATCGCCTAAACTTCCATTCCGTTTCGATTTTTAGGTACATTTCCACCCAAAAGCTGTGACAATTACTAGAAAAAGATTTTTAAGTTATTTAGAGAGTCAGAACATACTATGACTGCTGGATTGGTGACAATCCTCTCTAACTTCAAAATTTTCCAATGAAATGGCGCTTTCTTTTATTGACGGGCTTGGCTTTGCTTTTGACATCCACACACGAAATCAAAGGCTCAATCAACTGATACAATAAATTGTAAGCAGATAGATTTGACATCTATAGAAACAAGTGGGAATAGTGTAATATTTCTTAATCCAAATAAGAAGACACGAAAGCTTCAGCGCTAGATTAGATCAAGATTCTAAACCTAGGCATGGCCTAAATTTCGTTTCCTTTCTTTTTTTTGCTTTGGTGATGTGTAAGAGCTCCACACAAAATGGGCAAAATTCACCTAGGATGTTGCGTTTTGTTCTACCGGCAAAACTCACTTCTGGTATTTCTTTTCTTAAATCTACCGTGAAAATGCACCATCAGCTGTTGATGTTGACATTATTTTGTCCTACCCACCTGCACAATGCTGCAAGCATATATATTCAATTAGCTCGGTTGAAAATGTGCGTGGCTTTGTTTTCCTTCTTCTTTCTCTCACTCTCTCTACCTGTTGTCAATCTCTGTTTCTTTATGTCTGTCTCTGATCTACATAAAATTATGCGTCCCACCGTGGTGAAATCAGGCTTGTGTCAAAATTTGGACAATTGGATTTATTAGTATTATGAGAAAACTTCATATATGTATTTAAATTTAAAACAACATAACTCTAACTTTGTTAGAACCTGAAATATTTGACTTTTTAAGCTGGCGAGGTAGACTTATCTAATAGTAACGTATTATTTTTAGCAGCCATTTCTTGGGTTGACCCAGATTGACATAAGCTTGATTTCACAACGTCGCATAACATATTTTATCTATCTATTTATCTATCTATCTATCTATCTATCTATCTATCTATCTATCTATCTATCTATCTATCTATTTATCTATCTATCTATCTATCTTTTTATCTAGCTGTCTGTCTATCTTTCTACGTATTTATCATATTTTCCTAAATTGTGTACCTTTCTATGAATTATAGGTTTCTGTCCTTATCAGATGGTTGGCGGGTCTGTGTTTACCAACATGGCTTACTGGGCTATGTCCACTAACAAGAAATTTTGTTGATGAGCATAATGCGAAAAAAAATTGCTTTCACTCATTTAAAGGAACCTCTTTTTTCTATTATAGCAAGTTCTTTTTGTAAACACAACGAACACATGAAAAGTGTTCCACACCTTTTATAGTATTATTTTTGTTGTTATTGTATGTTTTTTATAAGTTCGTTATTATTGTTATTATTATTATAATAATTATGATCATGATCATTATCATTATTATTATTTTTATTATTATTATTACTAAGAATTATTATTATTATTGATATTATTATTACTCTGTATTATTATTACTTTGTATTATTATTATTATTATTATTATTATGATTATGATTATTATTATTACTATTATTATTATTAGGATTTTTAATACTGTGTATTATTATTACTATTACCATTATTATTTTTATTATTATCATTATTATTATATTTATTATTATAACTATTATTATCATGAGAATAACAAGAGTATTTCCTTTCTCTCCCGCAGGCCGCTTCCTCACCTGTGACAGAAGTCCTGAACGAGAACGGCGTTTCGGGTGATATCAGCGCTAACATTCCACTTTTTCCTGCTGAGGAACACGACGAAGGCATCTCTTCTCCCAGCAAATCCAGTTTTCAAGAATCACTGCCAAATGACTTTTCTCTGGCACAACAAGAAGACGTCAGTGAAAATTCAAAGGGAATATACCAACAGGATAAGCGCTTTATACATGGGCTTACGGATAAGCGATTTATAAACGGTCTCGTGAACAAACGTTTCCTCAAAGGCATAGTTAATAAGCGCTTTATAAATGGACTGGTCGATAAACGATTTATAAATGGACTCGTCAATAAACGCTTTAGCAATGGTCTCGTCGATAAACGCTTCATCCATGGACTTGTAGGTGACAAGCGTTTCATTAATGGCCTCACAGAAAAACGGAATCACCCACAAAATACCAACATTGACTTCAGGGAGGAGAATGGTAAAAGTTACATGGATGGATCAAGGGACGACAGCGAGTCTGACTTCAACACATGGCAAAACGATGGATATGACGACGAGGTTTCCGATGGTTACGACTTCGAGCCTGACATGGACCAATCTGATATGGATTCCGAACTCGAAGACGAGTTCGATACAGAAAAACGGTTCATGAGAGGTCTAGTACCACAAAAACGTTTTCTGAGGGGTTTAGTGGCAGATAAACGGTTTATGCGTGGCTTGGTAGCAGATAAACGGTTTATGCTTGGTTTACTTCCAGATAAACGGTTTATGCGTGGTTTAGTGGCAGATAAACGGTTTATGCGTGGTTTAGTTCCAGATAAACGGTTTATGCACGGTTTAGTGCCAGATAAACGATTTATGCGCGGTTTGGTGCCAGATAAACGATTTATGCGCGGTTTAGTGCCAGATAAACGGTTTATGCGTGGCTTAGTAGCAAATAAAAGATTTATGCACGGTTTGGTTCCTGAAAAGCGTTTTATGGATGGCCTTGTATCAAATGATAAACGCTTTATGCGTGGTCTGGTTTCTGACAAACGTTTTATTCAAGGACTAATGCCCAGTGAGAAACGCTTTATCAATGGATTAGTGCCTCATAAGCGGTTTATGAAAGGTCTTGTAAAGCGATCGGTAGACAACTCGCCTGATACTGATATGTCTGAATTGGATCAAAGTTTTCCTAAACGTTTTATGCATGGTTTAGTGCGCAAGTCTGAAATTCCCGTGGATAAAAAATTCATGCGCGGTTTAGTACGCAAGTCTGAAATGCCCGTTGATAAAAAGTTCATGCGCGGTTTGGTAAGAAAATCTGAAATGCCCGTTGATAAAAAGTTCATGCGCGGTTTGGTAAGAAAATCTGACGATGACCATCAGTTGATCCCCAACATCAAAAGTAATTTCGTTCCGGATTTTCTAAGAAATAATGTTGGTGACGAAAGTGGGTATTTCCGTTTTGACGATGGTCTCGACAATCTTGGCGGGGAAGGATTCAGAAAACGTGACGACGAAGACGCCCAAGAGTTTGATAGACATGGGAAAAGATTTATGCATGGGTTAGTGAAAAAAGAAAGCACCGGTCAGATAGAAGGAGAACAAAAATCCAGTATTGATTTCGCAAAAGAAAGTTTAGAAAATCCTCAAGTCGGCCAGCTAGGGGACCAAGACAATAGTTCTGGCTTTGAGAAGAAGTTCATGAAAGGATTAGTAAAGAAAGAAACAAAAAATGAAGCAGATGGAAAAGGCAAAAGCAAAAAGTTTATAATGGGTGTTGTGAAAAAAGAAGATAAGCTGAGAAACGAAGAAGAAATCGACAAGAAATTCATTACCGGGTTGGTTGAAAACGATAAGAAAAGTGACGAATCTATTGATACTGCGTTGAAAAATGATAAGAGGTTTCTGAAAGGACTAGTGAAAAAAGAAAACGTCAATGAAGAATTAGTTAACAGTCAAAAGAGTTTATTAGAAGGGATCACTAAGGAAAGTTCCCCAGAAGCCAGTAAGAGCACAACTGATCAAAACCAGGCAATCTCTATAAGTGGACATTACAGGATGAAACGCTCAACCCCCTTTGGCGACACACACAGTGATTTAATGGGAACATGGTACGACCGCCCTCTACTTCAGTCCTCTTCAGTGGCAGTCCCTGAAAAGAAATTCATCAGAGGCCTCATTCGGAGAGACGATGTTTTCCAACATAGTTATAGGGACAGATCGGAAAAACCCGCCCAGAAAAGGTTTATCCAAGGTCTTGTAAGACGCTTTGACAACGATATTATGCAGGCGGACGCTATCGATAGGGGCATGGATGTCGATAAACGGTTTATCCGCGGCCTTATCCCTGGTGAGCCTCTCTCCAACAATGTTCCCGAATACTACAGAAAGCGCTGGAGACCGACGTACAGGTCAAACAACCAGGGTCAAAAGCGGTTCACTCCAGGCCTAGCCGACAACGATGCCATATCAGACCATTTTGAACAGCCTGGTAAACGTTTCATCTTGGGTTTGGTCGAGAAGAGTTATCCGTCATGGCCGAGTCCGGCCAAGCAGAACTCTCAAGCACGGGGTCGTAATGGGTACCAGACACGAAGTTTTCATAGGTAGTTTCCAGCCACTGGTCACACGTGATGGTTGTGTGACTGTGATGTGACGGGGCCAGTTCACGTGGCTCTAACGTAGTGGCTTACAAAGGGAGATAATAAAACAGGCCAAGTAATGGGATGCCATTTTTGGGAGACTTAAGATTATCGTTCTTGAATCAATTTGATAGGTAGCACAAAGCACATGTTTTTCAATGAGGAAGTATCGATGGAAACCTTTAACCTTTACTCTGGAATTTTTACAAAAACCTATCTCGGAATGCTATATTTATTTCCTCAGTGGGAACATTATTATTAAAATTTGTCGTTGAAGAAGAATTGGTATCGATGTTGGTTAAATTGTGCCCGGCTCATGTTATTGTTCTTGTTATTCTCTTTGAGTATTTTCCTCTAGGGTTGTTTTATTTCAATAGGAATATGCATCGAATGTGGATTAAACTACCGTTAGGAAAACATTCTATCTTCAAACTTAAATAATTATGTTATGTTCTTTAAAAACAAAAATCAAGACGCCATATATTGTTTTCATTATAGAAATCTGAGGGGAAATGTGTCTGTTTGAAGGGATCTATTTTATTGTTAGCTAAGTTACGCGGTTTATATATTCTAAGCAAAGTTAAACATTTAATTATACATACTGAACTGTTAAAAGGTTTTATTTCCTTTCTCTTTTTGTTTTTATATCGGATAACTATTATAACACATTATTGAAAATGGACATGGTATGCGTTGTCTAATGTTTTTCAATATGTCGTACGGCTTTATGGTGTATATTTCTCAATGTGTAAACAAGACTATTAGATCGACCATCTAGAGATTATAAAAATTATTCTTGCCCATTGACTGTTTATGTATTGGAGACGTTTCAAGCAGATGTAGAATCAAACTGAAATAAAGACGGGGTACATGACGCTCTTCTCTTGCTTGTTGGATGCAACTGTGTCTTGTGCAAAACTGTGATATGAATACGTACCTTTTAGAAAACGGTTTAAGACAAGTAATAGATATACATGATATAAGTGCAGTCTTTATTGAGAGAGCACAAATTATATTTCTAGGACATTCAGTTAGCCTAAATAACAACTGGCTTTCTTCTCGAAATGTAGCTGAACTATAGATTTAAAAAAAAAACCACAAAAAACATCTATAAAACATTTTAACCGTGTCGACTCTATACTGAGATTTTCTAAGCATAATAGTTCTGACCTGAATCTACCTATTGGTGAGTAATTGTGTATCAAAAATGGCCCAAGGGCGGTTTTATTTTAAAGTGCGCACTTCTTTTTCCTATTGTTCTACACAAAGGAGAGCGCAATTTGCAAAAAAAGAAAGATCGTGTTTCTCAAGCTGTGATGTAAATTTAGGTCAGAACCATTGCACAGAAAACGAATGTGATAACGTGTCTTCCAAAAGATGATTGTTGACAGCATTGAATAACACAGGACATATACACTTATTTCCTGAGATTGACCTCAGCGCAGCTCTTGGTTTCCTCAATAGACCAACACCAACTGGTATACCTTTTGAGCTTGAAGGGGAGCAAATGTTAATAACTTCACACTTGAGTCAGATCTTTCACAGTTTACAACCTTTTTTTTTCATTTGGAACCTGAGTCATGTAATCACAACTTGAACGTCGGATCTAGTAACCAGATAGCTGAAGGTCCGCCTCAAGAACTACCTTGGTCTCAACTCTTCCTTACTATCTTAAACTATCTTTGTAACTTGGTGATCCACTAAAATAGAACAAGACTGGGTATATGAGGTCAAGGAGAGAACAAGAAAAAGAAAAGAAGATACAAAAGACAAAACACCAACGAATAAAGGAAATAAAAAAGGATGATGGAATAGATTAGACAAAATCAGAGCTGGAGAAAACAGATTTAACGAAATATAGATCAAAACTGAGTAGATTAGACAAAAAAAATTAAAACAATGGAAAAAAGATAAAACAAAACACAGCTTTTAAAATCTAAAACTTATTGATCTTTTACTAATTGTGTTCATTTTCCTCTGGAAGCCACACATTCAAATATCATTGGCTTTGGAAAATTCTTTTGTGGTCTGTGAAAAACAGGCCCAAGTCGCGAAAGAGTATTCTGATTCAAGGGCCATCTGATTGATCCCATTATTTAGCTTTTAAGTTTGAGCTCTGACGAATATAGGTAATTTCAGAACCCATTTAAGCGCATAATAATAATTTATTTTCAATTACAACTTTTTTGTTATTACAATTGTTTAAATTTTTTTAACTTTTAAAAACTACCATGTAAGAAATTATTCAGTTTCCTTAACATTAAACGGTTCTACTGGTGGCCCTTGGTTTTACTAACTTGCAACATGTATACAACTTTAGCTCATGTTCAAGGTGAGACACTTAAAAAATCAAAGCGCGTTTTGTGACCAAAGGAATCAGCAATTCAGACATGCCGAGAACTGAAAATGTTTAGCAAGGAGGCTGGGTTTACGTTTATAACCACGCGGGAATGTAGAATCAAAAAAAAAAGAAAAGAAATTCCAGGCCTATATTAAATTTACGTTTATGTTATCTGTATCAATATAATTGTGAATGTGTAAACGTTTATATAGAATCCGTTTGATAACCACTTGAACAAATATCTACTTCTAACTCCCTCTTAAATAAATAAATTTAGAATTCCAAACAAAAGGACAAGAATGTTTTGAATAAAACTTGTGACAACCATAAGCAAATTATGCGTTTCAACCCTCTTAGGAGGCTTTAACGTATGGCGAAGTCAGGTTCGTTTCGAGTATCAATGTAATATGTCGTATAACGTTGTGATTTCGCAAAACAAAACAAAAACCAACACATTTATGCATCCAGGAAATGTTATTTCGATTAAAGCTCCTAGAGCCGTTGGCTACGTAAGCTCTCTGTAAATTTACTTTCTAGCCTTTAGCGAAAAAGTTTAAATTCGTATTGAGCGAATTGTTTTGGTATCTCCTTTATATACTTGAAAAGCTGTAAAGCGCTTGACTTATCGTCAACCTGTAGTGGTTGATGACACAAAACTGAATGAACACTTAACAGCTTATTTTCTCTAGCCACTGGAAAAATTAGCGCTCCTATTTGTCCTGCTTCAACACTTGCTAAGTAGCTTTGATAACCTGAGAGGGCTTATGCAAACCTGTCTTTGTGCCAAGCTCAAATCTATATTAGTAATGATACTGTGCAGGTTAAGAAAAAATGGCGTTTCGCTATCAAATTTGCCGCGCTTCCGAAAGTTAGAGTAAAACTCTTTTGTGCAATAGCTCAATGTAACAGCATGGCTGAGTGGTTAGTGCGTCGCGGAGGTCGCGGGTTCGATTCCCGACCATGCCATGTTGCAAATTGCCTTGGAAAAGCAATTTACCCTAACATTTCCCAGTCCACAAACCTGTAAAATGGGTACCCAGCTAGGCAATTCTTGAATTTGTAATATGCGCCCCCAATACCCTGCATATAGGTTAAAAGTGGCCTTCAAATTAATGTACCGGTACTGGTCTGCTGAGGCATTAGTGGCGCTGCTCTGTGGCGACACGGTTACGATGAGTAAAATCAAGCCAAATGTTGAAAGGGATTATAATTATAGTGCATAAAAATAAGAATTTTAAAGATTTAAAAAATAAATAAGGTACATTCACTTTATGTTCACATGCTGCAAATTGAAAATTGAAGGGTATTTTTACAAGCCCAATTCCACTTCAAAGGTGCTCTTAGGGCTTGGGTCCCAATGACAATGTACGGGCTGCCACCCAGAGACTAGCGGGGATACCATGACTTAGTCTCAGCCGGTCACATTATACTGACACCGGCCCAACCAGTAGGGGCCCGGACTGTGCTCGGCTGTGTTTCGAACCCGCGACCTCTTGGCCACGGAGCGAAGCCACTACCAACTGAGCTATCTAGGCCCCTTCACATGCTGCCCTTAACAATCAAAGTACAGTAACTACAGTAAACATTATATGGGTAGTAATGCACTTTGTAATCCTCAGCATGCGGACTAAGGGATAATTCAAGACCATATAAACAGTAAAGAATTGTTCACTTCATTTACCATCTTTCAACTAAACCAATTATCAGTAAGAGCTGTTCAACCTATCAATGCTAAAGTTAAGTGGTACAAAAGGTTAAGTCGTAGATTTCTATCAAAATGAAAGGGGTTGCAAATACTTGTGGAAATCGCGATTAAAAATTTTGACTAACGATTGTAGTTCTAATGCTCCTAGTCCATGTTGCGTAAAACAAAATTTAGATAGCGATATTGTTTTCCTTTCATAAGTTATCAAGCCTTTTATAGGTTAAGAATGAGGAGGACTTCTAAAGTCAAGTAGATACACAAAGGTCACAAAGATATTACAAAAAATACACGTTTTATAACAGGTTTCTAGGGAGAACTAAGTGCTTGAATGTAACAGCGAAGATACTCTGTATTGTTCAGCAATGCTCTCTATAAACAGCGTAAAATATTATTAGCTCGGGGTCATCCAGTCTTCAACATAGTTACAAGGCAGATTATAGATCTAAGACTTGGGTCAATCCCGCTCAGAGAGACTTATCTCTAACGGGATAGAAAATTGATGGTAAGATTTTGTGCTGTGCAAGAAGGCTAAGATCCATGTCAGTTCCAATCATCCTCTTGAGGTTCACTGCAAAAGGGACAACTTCCTGGCTAATAATTACTGCTCGTGGCAGGTCAACAGACTTGAACCCAAGCCTCATTAAATTTCTTACTGTAAAAACCAGTTTTAAAAATTCTGAATAAAAAAATTAGCTACACTTTTATTTGGAAAAGCCAGGATGAGACTTCTAGCTCGTAGCCTTAAGCTTAATTTAGGTTTATGATCGCCACTCTCAATCTTTTTTTTTTACCATAATGCACAGAAATCAAACATACGTTGAAATATTGCTCTGTTTCTTTTGCTATGGGACATTGATATTTGACAATTAATATATATCAAATTCAGCTTAACCAAGAATACACCAGCAAAACCAAAAAGGTCTTGTTATTAAAAATGTTCATTGACTTAATTCAGTGTACCTAACTAAATAAAAAATGCCTCTTTTTGAAATAAAAAAAGTCCTTGTTTTATTTTTATCCAGGTTCAAGCAAAAATATTTGGGAATGATTGGCTAAAATACTCGGTCCCTTTCTTGTATCGTTATATATCTCTTGCGAAGGTGTTCTCTACTTCTTTAAATCGTGAGAAATGAGCGGATAAATGGAAGGGGAAAAGAAAAAAAAGAGAAAGAAGAATAGCAAAACAATATTAACTATGATTATCAAAATGATGATGATCAAGATAATCATGATGATGATGATGATGAGGAGGAGGAGGAGGAGGAGGAGGAGGAGGATGATGATGATGACGATGATGACGATAAATCTATGTCGAAGAAGAAGAAAATGGAAAAGGAGGAAGAAGAAGAAAAAGAAAAAGAAGAAGGAGGGGAAAAAGAGGAAGATGAAGAAGATGGAATAAGAGGAGGAGAAGATGAAATTCTATATTTCGTCTTTTCGAAACATCTGTCGTCCTCAACACCCAATCTTTACCCTTTTTTTTCTCTTGAGTTGAAAACAATCTGTGTAAGTCTCTCACCCATCCGGAAGACTTCTGAAGGCGTTAAAAGTCTTTAAGATTTGAGACTAATGAGAAAATGGGTCTAGGAAGATACTGTTCGCCGTTTCCATTTGGCTTGTTCAGAAGTTTCCGGGAGTAAGGATTTGGTCTGGCGGTCGCAATAAAGCTGTCCATACAGGGCTGGGGAGAGGCGAGGAGAAAGGTGCAGGGAAGAAGGGGGTGGCGCGAGAAATCGAAGTGGTGTTGAATAATGTTGGGACTCCAAGAAGACAGATTTTGTCGATGAGCTGGAGTATAGGACACACATAGAGAGAAAAATATTGAAACATAAAAGTTGTTTAGGTCCCATCGTTTCTTGAGAAAGTATTAACTGACGGTGAAGAAAGATAGAGAGATGAAAAGAATAGGCTAAAATGGGAGGTTGGGTAGATATAGACTTGTCAACATGGTTGGTATTTAAATGATATTGCCAACGTCTTAACTTCGAAAGCAATAACAGCTACTTAAAGCAATAAAAATTTGTTGGTGCAGGCAAAAATGTTATTGATTGAAAGATGAGTATAAAGAGAAAAAGAGGAAAAGAGAAAGAAAGATTTCAACCGGGAATTGGGATATAGAGATCACAGGCAAACAGAGTTAGAGAGACTCAGTTAGAGACATTAAAAGAGAGAGAGAGAGAGAGAGAGAGAGAGAGAGAGAGAGAGAGAGAGTATGTGTGTGTGTGTGTGTTAGAGAGAAGAAACAATGCCCAAATCGATATACATTTTAACATATATACGTGCGTAAAGGCCATTTAAAAAAACTATTCAGGTAACAAAGCACGAATTCTCTTTGAGAAAGATAGAAGTTTTACATATTAAATCATATGGTATCAGCAATACATTAGCCTCTAGCTTTTCGAGAACTTGAATCAGATTTGGGTGCCTGTATCATTTTAGAATAAAGATGAAAAAAAGGAGGAATAAAACATGCGTTTTGAAGAAAGATTTTGTTGCAATCGTTAGCCACGAAGTTGCCCCTCTTGCAGTGAACCTCTGGAGGATAATTGAAACTGATATGGATCTTAGCCTCCCAGTACAGCCCAAAATCTCAGCATTAATTTCTATCCCGTTAGAGATAAGTCTCTCTAAGCGGGTTCGACCCAAGACTTAGATCTATAATCTGCCTTGTAACTGTGTTGAAGACTAGATGGCCCCTAGCTATTATTGTAAGCTTTTTAAACATAAAATTTCTAAACAATACAGAGTATCCTCGCCCTTACATTCAAGCACTGATTTCTGCCTAGAAACTTGTTACAAAACATGTATTTTGTGTGATATTTATGTGACCTGTGTGTATCTACTTGACTTTAGAAGTTCTCATTCTCAACATAAAACGGTTTGATAACTTTCAGGGACTAGGAGCATTAGAACTACAATCGTTACTCAAAATTTTTTCTCCCGATTTCACTTGTTTTAATACTCAGTCTAAAGTACTTACGACCATCTATATCAAACTCTATCGTGTTACCGGATATAGAAGATTAAAGCGCTCATTGGATCCTGGCGTCAGTTTCAAGTGTCCGAAAAACCAAAGATTTATAATAATAAAAAATTAGACAAAATGCTGCTTGAAAACTCTTCAGAGAGGAACATGTATACTTGAGGAGTCTACTTTCAAATCTTTGTAGGTAGTTTATGATCGTGGTATAGACGTAAATAGTATTTCGACCGAGTATCTAAGCCTAGCTCTATGTTTAGAGCTTTGTCTAATAGTTTTTGACGTGCCCTTTTTAACAAATTTATTACGCAGCTTTAAAAAAAATTTGCACTGAGACTTTTGATACACACTTCCGGGTGCGTTGCACGATGCATTGACTAAAATTAATAACACAGACTTTAAGCAGCAACACGTGAGTACGACGCGAACGTCTGTGGGTCTATTTTTAGAAACTGGTTTCATTATTTTTATAGTTTCCTCAATCTGCTTTCCCGATTTTCACGTACGCGTAGTGCGACACGGTGCGTGTGCGAAAGGTCTCTATTATCTATTGGAAAACGCTTTTTTGTTTCAGCACACGTTAAGGCTTTAAAACCGGTTTGAGAAATTCATTTTTAAAGTACTTAGACTATAATTTGCAGAATCTAAAATATGCTTCTGTAAACCTATAGAAAACCCTGTCTTCAACGCAAATTAAATTTTTGTCTCGCATTTGATAATCCGATGGAGATAGTTTAGACCCTTAGCTATATCATAAAAATGTTTAGACCTTTATCTATATTACAAAAATACTTAGACCCTAAGATATATTACAAAAATACTTAGACCCTACGATATATTATAAAAATATTTAGACCCTGAGCAATATTAAAAAAATGTTTAGACCTTTATCTATATTACAAAAATACTTAGACCCTAGGATATATTATAAAAATGTTTAGACCTTTATCTATATTACAAAAATACTTAGACCCTAAGATATGTTATAAAATATTTAGACCTTTTTCTATATTACAAAAATACTTGGACCCTAAGATATATTATAAAAATGTTTAGACCTTTATCTATATTACAAAAATACTTAGACACTAAGATATATTATAAAAATGTTTAGACCTTTATCTATAATACAAAAATACTTAGACCCTAAGATATATTATAAAAATGTTTCGACCTTTATCTATATTACAAAAATACTTAGACCCTAAGATGTATTATAAAAATGTTTAGACCTTTATCTATATTACAAAAATA
>BMAT01011006.1:42316-54033 GCA_019649035.1 Elysia marginata
TTTTTTTTTTTTCTTTGAAAGTCTAATTACATCTATAGCACCTGCGCTACTTTCCAAAACCTAGAAGCAAAGTAGATTATACAACACCAAACTTCATCAACATGATGTATCAGCAGCCACTGTTGAGCAAAAGTTGTAAAACCTACATTACCCAAAAGGGGAAAGATATCTTATCATTTTGACTTTTTTGTCGTTTTATTCTCTTCACTATACGTTAATCGAGACTAGTCTCCTCAAGGTTTTGAATTGTGTTCGGTTTTTCGTCCAAGTATTATCAAAGATTTACAAATTAAAAGAAAAGTCAAAGACAGAACTGCCACACGTTCTTATAAAACTGTGTATAGATATCATCTATACTTTTTTGCAACGGCACCGCCAAAGCGCCAGATGTCCTTGATTGCTTTAAACAATTTTTGGTATCTGGAGTTCCTTGGCCCCTTCAAGATCGGAATTTTTTTTTTCTTGGACAAGTTTGAAGTGGGTTAAGAAAGTGCAATGTAAAGCTTTTATTTTGTTAAAAAGTTTCTTTGAAAGCTCAGCAAAAATTTTTTTAATGATTGCGCGATTTTGAAATTTTTTAATATGTCACATTTCATAGCGGGGAGCACTACTCTTCTCTAGAGGTGTCACGATTATTCTACATATATCGACGATAAAAAGGTAAAAAAAGGTTTTTTCTTTCTCTACTTAATGTCTTTCTTCATGTCTCAAAGCATTCACATTACATAAAAGATTGATACGAAACGTTGCTAAATCCATAAACTGCACCTGTTCAGTGAATACATTCGAGTTACAAATTGGACCAAAAAAATTAATTATTCATTAATAAAAATCTTTACCTTCGCGTACTTCTACTGCGATATTGACCACACGCACTGTTCTAAGGTAGAACTTTGGTCTCAAGATGATTTTAAAAATATTAGTAGTCGAAAAAATTTGCTGCGCTCATTTGATTTTTTATAAAATGTGAAGTTTTCTAAAGTAGTATTAAAAGATAGGAAGGGCAAGGGGGCGTAGGCGGTGAGGAGAGTGACCAAATGACAGGGCAAGGCCAATTAAAGAGCTGAAATAGAGAGAAAGAAAAAACAGTTCCGTCTTCCGCCTTGTGGTGTCTTGTTCTGTCTTTCGTCTCGTCTGTTGCAAGATCTGAGTTTGTGTCCGTTTTCTGTATTCATGAAGAGTGAAAAAGAATAGAATATAGGGAAAAGGAGAGAGGGAAGAGTCGAAAAGTAGAAAAGAGTAGCAATGGGGAAAAGGGGAGGGGAAAGGTTTAATTAGATAGAGAAACAAATGGATAGGTTTTAAAAATTATTAACAGCTTTGTTTATAAACGTATACAGATATAACATAGATAAATATATATAAAAAGAAAGAAAGATATACCAATAGATAGATAGACATATGAATACATAGATAGATAGATAGATAAGTAAATGGATAGATACATAGATGGAGAGATACATATCGATGCAAAGATAGATAATCAAACAGATAGATGTAAAAGAAAGAGAAAGTGAGTTTGAAGATGAAGAAATCAAGAAAAAGTATTGAAGGAATGAGAGAGAAGGGCAAACCTCTTCTTATACAGTTATCGTATTTTATCGTTCGTGCCATGGACGTTGAAGTGCGTAACTGTTTTTTTTTTAAACCCTTATATATCCTTTGCCCATGGCAAAAATGATTTCATACTTACGTTCTAATTAGATTGCCGTGAGATTTTTTTACAAATTGATCCCTATTCCTTGCCAATGTGTTTCATGATCTGAACAAATTGATTCAAATCCAGGTTTCTTTCCCATTTTTGTTTTTTGTCTTTTTTTAATTAGAGTTTTAACTTGAAAGAGATCTATGCACCGAACATAATGATTCATAGAAACTGTCTATTTTTGTGTAAACTTGATCCGGTTTTAAAAGGGTTTTTTTCACGGTTCCATATACAAATACAAAAAGAAAAAAAAAATTGGCGACCCCACTGAAAGTTTGTGATGTGAAGAAGGGGCTATGCTTTTATAGGCAGATTGCGATTTCTGTTTAAGGCCATTTTATTCCAGATAAGTGCCAATTTAGCTCAGTACCACGTTTTTTTAAAGTTTTTAAAGGTAAGTTTGACACTGCTCATTAATTACTTCTCGGCTTATTTTGATCGAATGTAATTTCTTTCAACATAGAAACACACGTGATTTTTTTAAAACTTGGTTGAACTGTTCTATTTTCAAATAATTCTTAATAAAATAAGTATGGAATTTTTATCCAAACAACCAACAGGGTAGAAAGAGGATTCAAGTCACAAAATTTCTTGTGAACTTCAGAAAGACATATTTGCACAATCATTTGTCACATCGCAAAAGTGTGAGAAGATGCGTTTTGATAACGTAGAATCTCTTTGCTTGGGGTTAACTTGTCAACATTTTCTCGAATTTTGGAGATTTTTCAATACAAGATTACTGAACAATTCAAGGAGGTGATTGCGGTATATATTTGATGGTACCATTAAAATTTTGCTTGTTGTTTTGATTACTATGACTAGATAAATAATCAGTTCTGCAAATTTAAAAATGAACTATAATTAACATCTCAAACCTTGTGAGGAAGTGTGTAACACAGCTTCGATAGGTTTGGTTTTCTCCCTGCGGGCTGTGCCGCGCATGAGTTATCAGTCTAGCTATCTGTCTATTAACCACATGTACCTTAAAAACAAATCATTACTTACACCCCCTTACTTCTCTTCCTTTCTTCTACCACTTTTCTATGCCTAAAATTCTTCTCTCTTTCCTCGAGTCGAATTTTCAGTATGATTTCAACAGTCTATTGTAAAATAATGACCTCTACTCTGCCCTTTCCGCTTTCACACTCTATTTCAGTACAAAATTTATGACTAAAAAATTTGTAACGCGCATGATAAAAACCGATTTGAGACGTTCTTGGTTTTTTTTTTAAATTAGAAGAGTACTTTTGAGATAAACTCTAAAAAGTTTTTCCTGTTTTTCCTTTTAACTCTTAAAACGGACTGTTTCATGGCAAAGTAATATGCCCACTCCAATCTTCAAGCAGCTTTGGGTCAAATTTGACTGTTCAAAGGAGCATAGAAATGGTTTGGGCAAATTTGTCGTCATTTTAGCCAACTCAACCATGAATAAATGATAACATCATGAACAAAAATAAGAACAACAATGATTATAAGGTATAATGGTTACATGAATTAGGGGATAAAAGTTAATAGGATGTAATAACTGTAGAAATGAAACAAACACTCTCTCATGCTCATCTCCCATTTCTTCTATTTTTCTGAACTTATCTCTGCAGGTCAACACCAACCTTTGCACCACATGGCAATCACAGCTTGGGTACGCAGGCTTCGACCTGCGGTTTATTGGCATCATAATTCCCGGATGTCCTACAGGGGTTATCAATTATTCACATCTTGACTCTCAATCTCATAGCTTTGACAAAGCGATCTGCCATTGACTGCACATCTCATGCCTCATGCCTCATCTCTCACTACCTCACTTCCCCCCTCTCTCTTTCTTTCTTTCTTTCTATCTCTCTCTCTCGCTGACTCTCTCACTCTTTACCTCTCCATCTCCTCCTTTGTTTCTCTCCCCATTTCTCTCTCTCTCTTTACTTCTTTCTGTGTCTGGTTGCCTCTATGTTTTTTTTTCTTTCTGTCTCTCATTCTCCTTCTCTTTTGGCCTCATTTTATTCCTCTTTCTCTATCTATGTGTACCTTATATATCGGCAAATACCTCTGGGTTGTTTTATTTCATCTGTTACCCAAACATCTGAACTTTTCCCTTCCCAAGTCGCTCCGTCAGCTGTGGTCTGAGAATAACAAGAATCTGGCGTCCACATTTTTGGCGAAATTGTATGATAAACATTATGTTTCTTCTGCAACAGTTTTCTTCATTATGCCAAATAATGTAGAAAATAGTTTGGTGCTAAAAGTTTGAGGGTTGTTTTTCCTAAAACAAGACACGGCAGCATGTTGTTAATAACATTACACCATTATATCTCCGATTATGCAATTTAATCTTGTTTGTATCAAAAGAAATTTATCTTATCTTCTCTTTCTAAGTTGTGCATAATGACGAGCTAACTTATTTCGTCATTTCACTAATACAAAAATATCAAACAATGCAAATTGTCTTAAAGGATAAGTTTTTTGTTTCCACTATTGAGGAAACTATCTAGAATCTGGTTCTCCCTTTGTTGCATGAGGCCAGAGAAATGTTGGAATATGGATGAAACTTGTTGTGTAAGTTTATTTTAGAATAAATAAACAACCTACAAATTTAAGCTTTTCATATTCCATCATTTATAAAGGGTTAGTTTGTCCACTGGAGTGGACGCCATGCACTCCAGCTGCTGATTTGTGAAACTTTTGTGTTCACCTGGGTGGACGCCATGCACTCCAGCTGCTGATTTGTGAAACTTTTGTGTTCACCTGAGTTGACGCCATGAAGCTAAAGATTAGTTTTCATTTCAGTAATCTAGCTTTGGAAATGGTATGAAAATGTTTAATATTAAAATGGAAGAGTAATTTACTCTTGCTTGCCAGAGGTAAAAAGTGGTATCACAAGGTTGCTATTGTGAAATAAAACTAATTATTTTCGTAAAGGGGAATTTGTGGTAGTCCTCAAAAACAAAGGAATAAGCATAAGATTAACTCGCTAAAACTAGACTAAAATAATCAGGGTGAAACTTTAACTTCCAAGTAAGTCTTTATTGTTCCTAAATTCTTCTTCGTCCAGCCCTTGGAAGGACAAGTACGTGTTGATACGTTAGCCTAGTGTAGTACCACAGCAGCACATGAACATAAGAGCACAGGCAGATAAAATACTTCCCACTACCCCCATGACTTGTCCTCTTGTGATAGTCCGTTCTTTTCCAGGGCTGGACGGGGAACGATATTGTCCAATCGTCAGTCTCAAGGGAGCTATGGAGCTTCTCATGCGGACATGGGATGCGCTGGGCATGGGCTCAAACCTGCGGAAAAAAGTAATTGACACACACTCACCATGACCTGTGGACACATTGTGTGGCTGTAGTGAAACATAAAGTGTCGGGGTGCAGGGAAGAAGACTTAAACAGGATAATAACCTAAAATAAATAGTGTTCTTTTTTAAATGGATGTAGGAAATTCTTTTAAGACAATTATTTTATAAAAACGCGCCTTAAAATCGTTTTTTTACTTGTTTCTGTGTACTCTAAATCCAAACAAATTTTAACACATTAAGCTTTAAATTTCAGAACACAAAATTGTTAAAAAATTTTCATCAGCATTTCTTGATACGAAATTTGCGACATCTGATTTTTAATTGGTTGCAAGACCGTTCGTTATCTGTAGGATTAAACATAAAGACAGGTTTACATTTCTATTGCAAGAAAACGCATGAGTCATAGAGAAATTGTAAGGGGTGTATAAAAATATAGAGGGCGCCTAGATAGCGAAAAAAATTGAAAGAAGAAGAAAGGTTAAAGAAGGTGGGGTGCAAAAAACATCATAACAGAAAGGAAAAACACAAAGAAGAAAACAGATAAGGTAGCAAAGTGTAGCTCTTAAATACAACAGGCATAATAATCTAGAAAAAGAAAGTTTGAAGAAGATATAGCTTGGCGATAAAAATAACGGTATTTAGTGTCGCAGATAATTGTCGCTTCGATGATGGCAACGGTTGTAAATTTGAGAAAATAATACTTTTTTTTCTTTTTTTGCTCATGATGATTAAAAATGCACGAGAATGTGAGCTAAATGTAGAGCAAAAATTATGTAAGTGAGCTAGCATACTCGGCCCAGTGAAACCAATCAGAAAGAGCAAACAAAACCCTTTATTTGATTTATTGCCTTGTTTCCTTCCCTTGATTCCCTTTTACGTAATTTACAACTTTTATTACAACAATAGTTGCTACCGGCATCTGTTTCCGGTTTGCTTTTAAACTAACGAATACAAATATAATAGGTTTGTTGAAATTATAGTTCAATAGCATTCTCTTTTTTAAAGGTACAATGGGCTTTGGACTTTTCTTCGACCTAAAGGGATCCGAATAAGATAAAAATACGTTGATGGTAAAAGATCAAGATAAGTCATTTTCTTTTGGTCCGATTATTCCTTTTCGTTTCAAAATAAGAATGCATGGTTCGTTTTTGCTTTGTTGAAAAGGTGTTGTAAAATTCTATCGTACAGCCCCATTATTTTTTTTCTTCTGTATTGTCACCAATAAGACTTCTATAAAAGTTTTAGCTCTTACGTTAAAGAATGTTTTTCACACCACAGTATCGAAGTCCTTTCACTGTTTCTCTCAACATTTCTGATAATATCAAGTTGTCAATCTCACAACTCAAATAATTCATCTTTTTTTATTTGTGCGTTTCTTTGACGTTTCTTGCGAAACAATTTCTCCAAGTTTGTATCCAACTAGAGTCCACACCAAACAAAGTCAGTTGCCGAAGACTAATGGTCCTTTGATAAGTGCGGCTGTTTGGAATGCGCCGCTAATGGCGTACTTGTCATCTCTAAGACCTATTGTTAGGTGTTGTTAGATTTGTTTAAAGCTTTGCGAATTGAAATCTAGGTTAGTAGAGTTTAGTTTCAAGGTAAAGTGAAGGTGTATACGTCTCTCAAAAAGTTTGTAGTAAAATCAATGAAATGCCTCTTTTTTTCTTTTTCTTTAAATCTCAATTTTGTACTAATTTTGAATCAATAAGCGCTTGATGAATTCTTAGGTCTGAAGTATGTGAAGTTGGCAAAAAGAAATGCATTTCAGTCTAGTTCTATCCCGTAAACTTTAAAGTCCTCATTAGTAATGAAAAGAAAATGAAAACACTTCATTTGCATACATTATGGAATGTCTCCATCTACACGAACAAGAGTTGTAACCCTAATTGAAGATAAAAACTTAAATAAAAAGAAATGTTGCACTCTTTTTATGTTCGATGTTTTGGGATAAATGTGTTGTTCAATGCTTTTGTTTGCGGGTCAGAAATATTTATATCTTTTTTAGTGTAACAGGTGACCAGTATTTGTTAAGTAAACCACAGATGTAGGCCCGAGTTTGTATGTACTTGTTTCATTGCAGCTCTTAACAGTCCTGTATGCATAAGAAAGGTCATTCTTAATGTGTCTTAAAAATCTACTAGATGGCATTATTTTCAAACTTTTGTAGCTATAGAACGTGTTACTTTTTCAATCACGATTGAGACTTGGACACACACTGCCAAGCTACTGAACTATCTGAACTGGTAAGAACACACAGTAAACTACCGTATGATTATAAAGAAGCTTAAATTGATCGTCCAAACCAGACTTTAAAAAAGTTGAAACTATTTTTTTTTTTTTTGCAAATTAAAGAAGAAAAAAAATCAGACAATTTTTTTCTACAATTTCGACCACTATTTTGGGCTTGACCTGTCGTTGTCCCTGTACCAGCATGTAACCGCCGTAACGCCAACAAGGCACACTGGAGATAAATCGGAAATTGCTATGATGGGGATTCCATGTTGGTTTCATACGATACCATGCTACCACTAGACAATCTGAAAATCTGTGACAGATCAGGTGAGCAAATACACCAACCTTTTTCGCACCCCCTTGCTTTTTTTATCTCTTGTCTGATAAAAGCAAACAGTCAGTCTAAGTGGAAGAGCTTGCTAGACCCAAATTGAATCGACTGACTGCTGAGCTAAAAGTAATGCTCCGCATGCACTATGGCATCGACGTCGATTTGGCAATAATACTATCTAAAACTTTTTTTTTTTCATAAATCTCTCGGAACTAATTTTAACTAGAGCAAAAACGTACTTTTCTCAGAATGGTACTTTTCAAACACAGGTTCGTAAAGTGGAAAAACAAAATTTAGTACGTTATGAGAATACTGCGCCATACCCATTTCGTTTCCGGCTTTTGCCGCGCCCCTTTTTCCTAACCTAAAATCATAGTGAATAATTAATATTACTTTCTGCCTCATCGTATCTTTTACAGATAAAACTAGTAAAAAAAAGCATAGTTGTTTTTTTTCATAAAATTTGTATGAAAAAAAAAACACGGTTTAGCTTTTTGGATCAGAAAAAAAACCAGCAAAAATGTAAAGGTTAACTCCAACGAAAATGCCATTGTATTTTTTTTAGCTGAATCTCTCGTTTTTCCATGGAGTTTTCGCTCTCTGCAATCGCAGTCAGTCTCGATTTATCAGAATAAGATTTCGTCATGTTCTAAGTGTTCTGATTATCCCGCAAGTTGACCCGTGACCTGACTTTTACCGCGCGAATTCGATTCCAGTAGACTAGATCACCAACTCATTGGCTTCCTGCAGCAGAAATTCACTCAACATTAATTTGTCTGCTTCTCAGAAAGATAACGCATTCGATAATACAGTCAGTGTGACCCAAAACTATTTCAGGCGATACGGGTGCCTTTAAAATTAATAATAGACGTATGATAAATGGCGTTAAATATACCGTAATTTGTATAACTGTTCTATAAACTTTCAGGCTTAAAAAAAACCGCCAATTTTTTTTAAACTTTGGAAATAATCGATAGGTTACCATGACGTGTAGTTTTTAGTTTTAAAAAAAAATTTCTTATCTTCCTTTTCTGTCTTGAGAGTAAACTTTATCGCCGAATGTTCTTATACCTACGTGTCACTCCCTCCTCTCCTCTATAACTATGTCTACATCTCTTTGGTTCATTTTTTGTTAGACTGCCTTGCCTATTTAACGTTGCGTCATTTATAAATTAATTAACTCACATCTTAAGACACGTACTATGTATGACATGCTGCATATTGGTCTACACTTGATTATCTTCTCTATTAGTCAGTGTTGTAAGTTGTTTTTTTTAATACGACCTGTGTTATTCTATCTTTGTATAGTCAAAACGAGCAGCCCAATTGAAACCCCAGGAGGTACGTGGACATTGAGACATGGTTATAGCGTGTTCTTCTGCTGACCAAAACTCACAAAGGGAGAGACCGGCTCTGTGGCCTAGGGGTAAGACACTCGTTCAGAGATAGGGAGGTAAGTGGTTCGATACCGGGTCGATTCAAACCAAGGACTTTACAATTGGTATTAGCAGCTGATCCGCCTAGTGTCTGGAATTTTAGATTTAGTATTAAGTCTGGTCGGCCCGGTGTTAGAATAATGTGACTGGGTGTGGTGTATGCAAGCGCTCCATACATCCTATTGTGGCAGCACTATTTCAATTGTCTCAAGCGTCGTCTCTGATATAACCTCGAAGTTAAAAGAGACGTTAAAATTTAAACAACCAACCAACTATAAGTCAGTGTTGTAAGTTTTTTTTTAATACGGCCTTTGTAGTTATTCTATCTTTGTATAGTCAAAACGAGCAGCTCAAATGAAACCCCAGGAGGTAAGTGGACATTAATACATGGTTGTAGCGTGTTCTTCTGCTGACCAAAACTCAGAAAGGGAGAGACCGGCTCTGTGGCCTAGCGGTTCAGACACTCGCTCAGAGATCGGGAGGTGTGGGTTCGATCCGCCGGGCGAGTCAAACCAGGGACTTTAAAATTGGTATTAGCAGCTGATCTGCCTAGTGTCTGGCATTATATATTTAGTGTTAAGTCTGGTCGGCCCGGTGTCAGGATAATGTGACTGGGTGTGGTGTATGCAAGCCCTCCACACATCGCATTGTGGCAGCACGCTTTCAATTGTCCCAAGCGTCGTCTCTGATATAACCTTGTAGTTGAAAGAGACGTTAAAATTCAAACGAAAAACCCAACTACAAGTCAGTGTTGTAAGTTGTTTTTAGATGTATACGGCCTGTGTTATTCTATCTTTGCATAGTCAAAACGAGCAGCCCAAATGAAACCCCAGGAGGTAGGTGGACGTTGATACACGGTTATAGCGTGTTCTTCTGCTGACCAAAAGTCACGAAGAGAGAAGAACTCTTGCGAACAAAAGCAGCCTCATGCAACCCTCGGCAGGCCGATGACTGAGACTGTTGCAATAATAGTCTTGATGCAGTTGTTTTACGGTTTCAATGTTTACCTTTCTTTTGTAAAACTAGTTAAACCTTGACATAAAACATCTAATTGCTTAGTTAGTATAACATACAAAAGAGGAAAGAAATAGTAAAAAAGTAATGAAGTTTAAGATATTTTGTCCGAAATGGCAAGACTGTTAGAACTAATCAAATTTTTTATCACGCAGCAACAGTTAAAGAACTGCACGTATCTAAAGGGCGACCCATCTTCAGGTTTTGAAGGCTTTTTGAGATCTTTAAAAAAATGATGCACTTTCCATTGGTGCGACCAGTGTTTCTAACTGTGAGTGAAACAACTACGAATGAGAATAGAGTACAAAGTTATCGTTCTTGCCTGCAAGCGATTGACTTCAAAAAGAAAGTTTCAAACAGAAACAATAATTTTCGCTCTAATCTCATATCGATATTAATTCCCCAATAGTTATAAAGTGAAGCGTAAAAGTTTACTTGATCTTTTCACTAGCCTTTAAAATCAATTAAAAAGTCAAATAATTTCTGGTGATGAACAATACTAAGATGCCTTAAACTTGAGCAGAGTCATAATGCTTTATTTCACCATGGCTATTGTTTACTTATAACTTTATGAGAAATAATTGATGTAAAAATCATGTTTCACATTCTTTTTCTTCGGTATGAAAAGTTGGCTTGCAAAAGCACAAACAACCTATTTTCAAAACCTGATTTTGTACGTAATGATTTCGCAATACTTATCTTGTTGGTTAACGTTTTCAAAGGTTAACCTAATCCATATCTACAAAAGTTAGCTGCGATAATTTAAAATCGATTTTAACAATCCATCAATTTTAAAGCGGTAATAAATTATACAAAAATTGTTTAAAAGTAATTTCAGTTATCTCAAATGATCCATACCGCTCTTTTCTTCACATTATTTCAATCGACAGAATAAGGTTAATTATTTGACATTTCCATACAAATACATAAAAAACCTGAACGTCAATTTTCTTGGTTAGTAATTGAAAAAGTTTGGCTATTTATCCAAAACACTGACGTTGTTTAGTGTTATTTCTCGTGCAATTTCATGTCGATTTCTAAAATTGGAAAATCTAGACTTTCTAACATGTACAAGCAGGGAATCAAACCTTTCGTTCTTATTAGAGACCTTTAGCACACGCACCGTGTCTCACTACGCGTACGTGAAAATCGGGAAAGCAGATTGAGAAACTATAAAAATAATGAAACCAGTTTCTAAAAATAGACCCACAGACGTTCTATTTTTAGAAACTGGTTTCATTATTTTTATACTTTCTCAATCTGCTTTCCCGATTTTCACGTACGCGTAGTGAGACACGGTGCGTGTGCTAAAGGTCTCTATTGAGGCAAACTCCAGACTTCTTGTTTTCATAACCCAGAAGTGTAGCGTGCCTTTCAGACTGCTTAAGAGAAATGTCAGTAGTAAACATACAAGAAAGATTTCTGTTTTGTTTTGTGTACAGTTTCCAACACTTGTAATTAGATCTTTAAAGAACTATAGTCGTGAGAAGCGAAAGCGTTTCTCAGATTGGACGTAGCACTCAAACAATTTTTAATTTACCCAGTTAGTGTTAAAAAAAATTTGCTGTAACAAACTAAGAGATTTTGAAATATCTATAATTGATGTACAAATGCTAACGCATTCAATGCACTCAAATAAACCGCAACCTTCCTTAAATTTATGTTAGTGGTGGTAAGAAGAATTTTAGTCATCCTTAACTGTTTTTTTTT
>BMAT01011006.1:57386-68420 GCA_019649035.1 Elysia marginata
AGGGGGGGGGAGAAACTCAGTACGTTTTTGTGTAAAAATACTCACAAAAAAGTACGCAGACAGTCAAAGATGCGGTATCTATCAAAACATTTCATATCTGGCAAAGATTGAAAGAACCAGCCAAATGACCACTGGGGTCCGCTTGTGACTTGTTTTGCCCCCGGACATGAGTGGTGTTTAGTGGCTGCCCGTGAGGTGTGACTGGCCGAGCTGATTAAATGACCATTCGTTGCTGAGGATGAAGAAAATACGTGTGTGTATGTTTGAAGAAAATGTATACACTGTGTGAGAGTTCACAGTGTTTATGTTGTCTTGGTGTACAGAGTGAAGTGAACGAAACAGATATGGTTTTTTTTTTTTTATAAAAGTCACAAATTAAGATTTAATTTGTATTTATAATTTCAAAAACAACAGGAAACACATTTCAATTGTCAGTATGGGAATGGAACGATTGTGGTTTATAGAAGTTATACTACCACTACTATTTCTACCACTACTACTACCACTACCACTACTACTACCACTATTACTACTACTATCACCACCACTACTACTACTACTTTTACTACTAGTAGTATTAATAATAATAATAACAATATTGATAATATTAACAACAGTAATAGTAATAATAATAATAGTGACAATAATAATAACAATAATCATAATAATAATATTAATAGTATTAATAATAATAACAACAATAATAATGGTAATAATAATAATAACAATATTAATAGTAATAAAAATAAGATAATAATTGTACTAACAATGATAAAAATATCACAGCAATAATGATAATATTGATATAATGAAACAATAATAATAATAATAACAATAATAATAATGTAATAATAATAATAACAATAATAATAATAATAATAATAATAACAATGATAATAGTAATAATAGTAATAGTAATAATAATAATAAAAATGATAATAATAATAATAACAATAATTATAATATTAATAATAGTAATAGTAATAATAATAATAATAATAATAATAATAATATAATAACGGTAATAATAGTAATAATGATAATATTATAATTGTTAAATTGTAATAACAATGATGATGATGATAATAATAATAATAATAATAATAATAATAATAATAATAATAATAATAATAATAATAGTAAAAATAATAATAGTAAAAATAATTATAATAATAATGCAAATCAAGTGTATAGCGCTTTCCCTAAAATAAAAGCTTAAAGCGCTTCACGTCATTTTTTAAAAAATAATTACATAATTATATACTCTTAAAAAAGGATAAGAAAAAGTATCAAATAAGACAAGTTCAGTCATCAACCTTTTAAGAAAGATTTGGAATAAAACTGTTTTGAGATCGTTTTTACAAAATGGCACAGATTCTGCACATTTAATCTCATATTGGAGGCCGTTCCAAATGTCAGGTAGTACAGTTTGAAATCAACGCTCACCATAATTTGAAATAGTTCATAGTTGCATTCTCATCTAACGTGGATGTTTGTATTTGTCAAACCCTTTTTGTTATAAAAGATTTTAATCAACTAAAAAAACTGCAGCAAAACGAAGCCTATCCTTTCACTAAATGGTAGTGAATGAAACACACTTAAACCAAGATGCAAGCAAAAACTATCCCAGACGAAATGAACTCACTCTGATTGTTCGATCCAGTGATTTGTTTGAGGATTTCAGCACATTCTTGAGATATTGTTTTACCGCTATCAAGTAAGGGAAAATTATTGTGTTAACTTGGTTACACGCCTTACCTTTGTAATCATATACAACTGTTTGTATTTAGGAAATGAGTTCGTCTTGATAAAAGCTATTATTTGCTGTCTTCTCTTCTTATTTTGGACAATTTGGTAGAAATTCCATGACTTTTTCTTATGTTTTTATTCATTTTGTGTAATAATCAGCATTTCTATGTTTCATGATAAAGTTTAACCATTTTTTTCTGTAGAAAACTAAACTTCATAATAGAAATGTAAATATATACAGAGAAAAGAGCTTTAAAACAAATGTATAGTTATCAGAAAAAAAACATTTTTAATTTTCCCATAGTTGGCCGTCTGAGGGTTTAAGTTCATCTTTGCATAGGGCTAAGTTTATAAAAGTTAAAAGGTTTGAGTATTTTTTACCGAGAAAGTATGATGCGAACATAGACTAATTAGCTTAAAAGGGGTTTTACCGTTCAATCTGATCCACAAGGGACAGTCATCTTGGACATTGGATCGACCTCTGGACGTGGGTGACCACTTCGGATTATTGGCTTCTCGGATAGCCAATAGTGCCGGAGAGACTGGTCATCGGTCAGCACTTTATTATTAACCAGAAGTAGACGAGCATCCAAGGACCACGGCACTGTGACTGTTTCGTGCAATAACTGCATATATCCAACTTGATGGCCATGGAGATGTTGACTGTTTGCTAGAAGCGGTCCAGCATGGCTTTACTTTGACCGTGACCTTTGACGTCAGATCTTTGTGTAGTCTAGCAGTCCCCATGTTAAGTCTTTTTGATGTCCAAAGTGTGGCTAGTAATTAGCGCGGGTGGTGAGTTGACCAGTATCACGAGATTTGGCGTCCCATCTGTTGAACATGGTTGGGTCAGACAGGTTCATCCTGACAGGGTTTCACGTGGCACAATGTTCTACGTTACAATCGTTGCTTACAAGTCCATAGTGTGAACAACGTTGTGGTTAACATCAAGAAAAAGTGGGATGAACGTTTCCTTATTGTAGATTGCGCTGTCATCACACAGGGGAGAATGAGGCTCTAGTAAAACTGTAAATAGATTAGGTAGTTGTCGTAGGAAAAACAGACCGAACTTTGAAATGTGAAACAAGATTTTTTTTGTTTTTTGTGTTCCTTTGTTAAAAAGAATAAAGAGATCCACAAGAAAACGCCAATTTCGGAGAATTTTTTTACGATACCTGTGTATATAAAGACCAAAATGACACATTCAATATGACGCCGGGAAAGCAAAACCTCATACCATAGACTTTCGTGAATACTGACATCAGTCATATGAATATTAGGGTGACACCGGGTATTTGTAACTCAGAAATAGCTCGGTAATCATTTGACTATGATTAAAACGTCTCTGAATCATTCTAGGTGATCGAGACATTGGGTTAGATGATATTGGACTTTTAATTTGGTAAAAAGAAAACGAAAAAAATTCTTTTCTTTGCCTTTTGCAAGTCAACAATAGTGCTCAACACTTTTCGCAAAATGTTTATAATTTCAAGAACTTAAAAAATTTTGGCTGAAAAGAATGCCTTGGTTAAAACATTGATGCTTTAACATGTTAAAAAGACAAATGTAGACTTATTGGCATACGCTGTGAGGCTGATAAAAAATTGATAAAATTCTGACATTGAATTCAAACGACAAAATAAAACTGATCGGAGATTATTTTGCCCTTTACACAATAAAGAATTCTTTATTAATCCCAAATGGGGAATTTTTTTAAAAAAAAGGCGGTGTCAATTTTTACAGACAAAGGCGGTGTCAATTCAGCAGAAATAAATAGTAACGAGCAAAAATTTGAATGTACTTCAACAAGGGGGAGTAACTGTAGGTTAAACCGTCTTGCCCCCCCCCCCCTCTCCCCTCAACCCGTCCCAGCGTGTTCACATCAGCTCATTACCACTGATCCTTTACTTAGCCTTGTCTAGACCGGACCGGCTCCCGCAGTACAATTAGCTTAACTGTGCTAACACCCGGGGCAGAGAGGGCTCCACAATGGCCTGGTCTGGGTCCCGAACTAGATTTAATAAGAGGTGAAAGTAAGAGCGGAGCCGGGTCTAAATAGAAAAATTTGAAGAATAGGAGGATGAGGATTATAAGGAAAAGGTGAAAGAAATTTTATGGCAAGGTGAAAAATTGTGAGTTGGACATAATAATGATGTTGAGTACTTTGGCACAATTATTACCCTTTTGTCGTTGGTGATGTTGGGGCTGACTTTATAACTTGTCATTGTAGTTTTTACGCTGTTTTGACTTGCTTCAGCCAGATCAGTGTCGCGATATGCCTGCTTTGTCTTTGTTTTGGGTAGTTGATATTCTTGTTTTAATGCGATTGAGGAGGATAATGCTAAAGTTAATGATGCTGACATGATTATATGTCTTGCAACCACTTCCTCAACACCAAAAATTTTTTTATCGTTATAAAACTACGCTTCCTCTTTTTCTCTAGATGTTTAGTCAATGAGTGTCTCACATTATTCTACAGCATTTAGGTAAATGAATGCTGTTCTAAACTTTTATGAAATCTCAGACAAAAGCGTTGTTCAAATTATAAAGTGCCAGTAAAAAAACACATTTGCGACATCAGACTGTTTCGCATTGGCTGAGAGATTCAATTTATAATCATTAAGATATTGGTGCTTCTTTTGTGGTTGTTAATGTTTGCTTTGTTGTTGATTCTAGACATAATTCTATTTACCATAATCTTAGTAATGAAGGTGGCGATAATAAAAAAACATTAGCGTTACAGTATGAAAGCGTTCTAAGAAAAGTTCAGACCTGCACTTAGAAGAAGAAAGGTATATTAGGCGTTCAGTTATCCAAAGACATGTCTAGCCCTATTAAGTTTTTTTATCTACTAAAAATGATAAGGAGATTGCCGCTGTCAAATCTTTGATATTGTTGATATAACAGCATTCAAAGGCAATTTGCAATGGTGAGAAAGACTCTATGGAAAATTTAATAACTTGAAACTATTACAAGACAAGACGTTTCTTATTTTGTCGAACAGCCATTATAGAAGTGAAGTGTAAAAGTTATATTTGCCCAATTTTAAAATCTATTTATATCTGACCTGTTCGTATTTATGAAAGGAAGAACCATATTACACATATCGGCGCATATTTATTTGCACCCACATATCTAATTCTTAAACGGACAAAACATAATGCAAAATGCATTAAACATTTTTAACAAGCTGAGGATATATAATTTTATACGAGCGAAGTGATGGTAGAGAAACAAAAAAGACAATTTCAGCTATTCAATATATTTAGTAAAATCATTGGATTTCAGATTTATCATGAAAAGAATACAGATTATTTCAAACCATACAATCTTAGTACTATTATTTAGCAATGCAGGAACCTTCTTTATTGATTGTGTTTCTGCAGAAATTTCTCTTTCGTTTTATGAATAATCATTTAAGCGTAATGTTTTGAGCTCATATCAAAATAAATAGCGGAGGCAGTTACTGGGTATGCCCACGTCAAGCCTACTTCTCTCCAGGGCTAATTTCATACCTTTAAAATCTTTCAATCATTTAGAGTTTATGTCTATTATACTACCATTAGGTAATTATTCGACAGCAAACATCTTTTTTTTTGTTCTTTTTTTCCATTATAACATGCATGTTATTGCAAAATACATTAAACGTTTGTCGTATCAATTCTAATAGCACAGCCTAGTAACCTAGAGCTTTGTGGTGTCATTAGGGGAACCAATCTATTTGTAAAAAGATGGTGTCATTTAAAAGCACTAATAGAAAAAAGATCTCATCAGTCCACCAACTTGCAGTGACACTTGTTCTATTTCGCAACAAACGAAGAATGGGTTTTTTGTCCCATGTCAACTTGCTAAAACAAATGTTAGTTATAGTAAAATGTAGCAATATTTTAATGAGTTCGTTTGGCCACTAAAAGTCAGTTTCATTCTTTATATTCAGCGGAAAAAAGCGATGAAATTAAATAGAAATGAGGGGGGGGGGAGCTTTTTCAAGTTTTTGTAAGATCCGTTTAAATATAAACAGACTCTATCGCGAAAGAAATGTATTTATTTATGCGGTTAGACCAATTCGGGGTTAATAACGCATGCAGAGGTCTTGTTTGCTATTAACGTAGGGTTGTTTCGCGGTTGTTTATTGTTAGTAAAAAAAAAACAGTCTGCAATCCACGACTGTCTAATAAATTCGCGGGCTTAGAGTGAAGAAGTTCTATATCCAGTAGAATTAAGTTGCAGATAGAACTTTTTCACTCCAAGCGGGCGCGAATGCTTGAACTTTGACACCTGACTGTGAAAAGCCAGCACCCGAGATTGTTGTTCCTATACAAATAGGCATAAAACTAGCAGTCTGATAATTTTAAGGGTGATGGTAGTTCCTTTTCTTTATTTTAGAATTTTTTGTTCTGGTTTTGTTGATGGATACTGCCGTGCATTCAAAAAATAAGGTGTTTTCGTAGATTCACAAAAAAACAAAACAACCAAGAGCTTTTGGTCCTGAAAAAGGGTAATTTAAAGTTTGTAGGCCTACAAGTTCTAAACTTTTAAAAATATCTGCTTTTTTACCCGAATTTGCGAAAATTAATAAAGTAAATAGTTTTATTTTGGATTATTAGTATTCAATTAGCGTAATAGAAATGTGCTGTGAAAGTGAAGCATTGAAAATCGATGAAGTTAAAGTATATTGAGTCTGAATAAAGAGTGGTGGGTGTAAATTAAAGTTCTTTAGCATACCTAAAATCTCTGGCTATATAATTTGCCCATAAAGCTTATATCGAAAATCTTTACAAATTCTTGATGATTCTCAAGATAAATCATAAAGGTCTAAAAAGAGCTAATGCGCGGTATATGACATTTTATATGAAAAGTATGCATGAGCATAACTTGGATAAAAACTAATAGGATATATTAGAATTACAAAGAAAAAAAATAGAATGAAAAAATGTGTGTATTTGGTGGGAGGGGAGAGAGAGTGTTAACTTATAAAGATTCACACCCGATTATTCTCTTTTCTTACATGGTACTGTATGAGGAAACCATGACATTTTTTTGTTCATTTCTTTTTTGGTTGGTTTTTTTCTTGGCTTTGTTAAATTATAGAAAGGTTATGTGTAGAACGAGACGGGTGAAGTAGCACTAAACAGACAGAAATCGTAACCTCGTTGCCAATAATACTATCAAAAGAAACGTAAACAATACAATATTATTGTAATGTCAATTGCGGTGTGATACAATCTATACGTTTTAGACGTTGCTAAATCAATTTTTTTATAAAATGAAGCAATCCCGTCTAAAATAAAATTCTAGGCTCTATTACTTCAGAAAACTGTTTTCCAACTGTGTTGCATGCGAATTAAACATCTGTTACATTATATTTTTAGCGAAGTATGAATTTTACACCGAGAGAATTATAAAAATTTCTCGTTGAAGAGCGATATTAAAATTTGATATATTTTTCAGACTTTTACGAGGGCAATTTGTTTTAGTTTTGGGAGTGCCGCGCTATTGGAAAGCTGTGCGTGACTAAAGGGCGGTAAGCCAGTGACGACTTCACGTACTTTGACCAGAGAATTCCAATCCTTCCCTGGGGGTCTCCGTTCTTCACCTAGACCTGGGAGAGGCAGGTCATCGGGGCTGCGCCTGTATCCCCATTGGACGGTCATGAAGGATGACCTAACGTAAGAGCATCTGCCAGACCCTGGCACGGAAAGTCTCCGTGACCTGTAACAGTTCAAAAACGTTAGGTCTACTCATAATACCGTAATAATACCGCATAGATAGACGTGTGTGGGCGTTCCACAGGGGATAGGTTCTGCACATTATTTGCTGAAGAAACGAAAACAAAACCAATTTGTTAAATACTCTGTGGATTTTTTATCAATTCAACGAAACATAATTATGTTATCGCCTTGTTTGTCTTGAGTATGGCTCCGCCTGAAGCCTAGCTACCTAAGGTCTAGTAGTCTCAATGGCAAACAAAGCTACATGGTTCTAAGCTACACCTTTACTAGAATTATGGTTTGAGCTACGTGTGGGTAGGACCCGATAAAATGACACTAGTATGATTTTAATGTCACTCTAGCAATGAAAATTTTAATTACATCGATTTAAATTCTAGAAACTATTATCGCTACGATTATTATCATTACTACAAAACACATATAAGAATTTATGCATGAGAAGCAGTTATGTGAAAAAGAAGCAATCATGGAGAATTCTTTATATTTTAAAACTTATACACTTATTTAAACATCAAAATGGGGATAATCCTTGTATATCTTAGATTCTGTAAAATGAATACGAAATAGCCTACGTTTTAGATCTCTTTTGTACTAGCAGCCTTGTTATATGTTTGACATAAAGAGTATGTATTTGGGTTTTCTGAATAAGCATCCTAGGGAACTTAGGGGACTTTAAAGTCATCGAACCATTCCAGAGTGTTAAAATTATATTTCTAATTTTGTATTCTCAACATACAAAGTTTCGACGTTTAAGTAGTAACCATATATTATATAAAGCCACCTCAATAGTAAAATCGCAAAAACCTTAATAGATTGAAGAACAGAACATATTAACATTTTATCAATGAAGTTATATTTCACACAAAAAATTCTGACTCAATTGCTATTTTGATTTTAAAAGCAGTTATCAGATGGCCGTATTACATTTTCGTCGCTGACGTAATCTTCGAATCAATTTAATTCATCAAGAGATAAATTGCTTTAAAGATGATGACTGTTTGGTCAACTCACATACTTGTTTTACAAGAGTATAAATAATTCATGCAACCTCGGATATTCCGGTCTTTTAAAAAAGTCACGTGATCAACATATGGACAATAACCTTTTATAAAATATTTTTTAAAAATGTCCTTTCCTTTGTGTTTTGCACAAGCAAGCAGATTTGTGTGTGTGACCCTACAAACTATCGTAATATTAATCTGTGCGTATCTGTTAATTTGATGTTGTATAGTTAAAATTTTGATATAGCTTATTGTCTCAACAAGCGAAAGATCAAGACAGACCTCAACCAGTTAATCGCACATGTCAGGTGACAGCGAAGAAGGCTCTTCATGAAAGTCCAAGAGGCAGTCAAGACATCCAGGTCAGAGATCTACGACGCGAGAAGCGATAGCTCAGATATTGCCTCACGCCTTTCCATAACGTACCTTCTCTTGGCAAGCTAAGCTGTTTGCGAGCCAGTTGTAATAATTTCGTGGCCCGATTTTCTGTATGACTTTTATATCTTACATTAATTGAAATCTTTTTTAAAATTAAAACTTGTGTAACTCAGAATAAACCATGAAACAACCGTTAAAGAAAATTTAATGATATCCTGTTTTGTAGGGAGCAGCGTGGCTTAGTAGTTAGCGCGTCGGACTTGTGACCCGGCGGTCGCAGGTTCGATACCCAACCACGACGCATGGTTGCAGTTGAAGTTTTTGTTAAGAGGTATCCGTTTTGTACCAGCGTATGTGTAGAATGCGCAGAGAAATATTCCGAAAAAGAATCCCGCCTTTCGATTCAGCAGCAAGAATCATATTGATGGTAACTATTGTACCTGTACAAATAATAATTTTAAATGTATGATGAACTTGGCTCAAGGCAAGTTGATCGATATAAATTTTTTAAAACTTTCTTTGTTTTGTAATAGATCTTACTTTCAAAAAGCAATGTCATCATTTAAAACCTCCACTGGCGTCAACAAATAAGGGAGAAATTTGCCCAAGGAGATTGCTTGATTCGCAAGCGACACAGTCGATCATTTTAGCATAGAATTATATCATATAAAGATGTGGACAGCAGAATCTAGAAAAATGTGAGGATTGATTTGTGAATATACGCTTGTTTAGCCTTAGGGTTATATTCGAAATTGATTTTTTTTTAAATCGGCTTAGTTCAATTACAGTTCAATTTAGCAGACAGGTTGCTTAGATAAATATAGAAAAAAAAGGCTTTTGAACTGTACAAAACAATTAATACTTTTTATCATTCAAGCAAAAAGCTAAATATGGCAAAATTTTTGTCAAGCTTTATCAATAGAGAAAATATACTATCGATTGTAATGTTTCTAAAGACACTTTTTCGTCTAAATCTCTTCAGAAGCATGTGAAAAAGTGTTGTGCCAACTACAAAATTCTTTTTAGCTCCTGATAAGCAAGTAAACAAATTTCTCCTATTACGGTAATGGACTGTGGTACTGTGGACTGTGGTACTGTGGACTGTGGATTGATGTGGTACTAAAAATTTCAACCTTAATCATCATTAGAAAAAAAAAACCATATGATTCGCCAAAAATGTAGAATATATTTATTTTTTAAAAAAATGTAGAATCCGATTTCAAAGTACTTAAAGGTTTCAATCTCCAGGATGAGTACACCTACCGACGAAATCCGCTTAGGTCTTATAATGACGAAATGCTACAGGGACCTCAAAGGCTTAGACGGAACAGCAAGCTGGGATTTGTCTAAACAAACATTTTCTAGTCGGAGCTTTCTTTTTACCTGTGAAATTTAAATACATCTTGATATTTGTTTGAATATTGGATACAGATTTTTATTCTATGGATTGAAGTGTTTTTCATTAATTTGTAAATACTACGTTAGATTTCAAGTCTTCCTTTTTGTTATATAAAAAAAAAACAGCAAAAGATGTCTTAAAAGGAAGGAAACAATCATAATGCACCAAAAGTAAATGAATTGAGTTGAAAATATTTCACAGTATGTCTTATGACTCTTGTATTTATATAAATCTTAAACTTTAATAGGACGCAAATACGACTTGACTTCAATTTGTGTGTAAAAATAATGAAAAAGATTTCTCATCAGTGCGAAAGAGTGAAACGGCAGAAAATCTTGTTTAAGAAATTCATAAAATAAACACTTGAATAAAACGCTACATTGTTGTAGGAATCCATCGTTATTAAACTGCAGTTATTAGATGTTGATTAACTAATGCCATGTCTAGCGCTGAACAAGCAGTGAATAAGATAATTAAATTTGCCCTGTTCCATCCCACTCACGCGCTGTGCAAAAAGTCAATCTGTCTGTAGAGAGTTAGCCAAGATTATACTTTTTAAAGAGAATCTAAATCCGTAGTTGTTATGATTTGTTGAACTCATTTCTAAAGCCATTTATTGAAGTTGAGTGTTTTGAAAGTCTCAATTTTTTAGGCTTAAAACGCAAATACCACGCTCGGAAAATCTTGCGGGTCTCAGCTCAATATTTGCAAATGTATAATAATAATAATAATGAATAATAAATAACATTTCATAGCGTATTTTTCTGTTGAAGCT
>BMAT01011007.1:8297-22432 GCA_019649035.1 Elysia marginata
CAGTGCACAGTATGTGAGAGTTTGATCAAAATGTTCAGCAGTTACTGCGCGTGTTTCGTGTTGACCGGAGCGATGATGCCGATTGCTAAGCACTAAATGTACGGTAATCAATAAGTTTTTTCTCTCTAAATTATCAAATTATTTATATTTTTATCTAACGAATTAATCAAAACAGAATTTGAAGACAACTTGCATCTTTACATTACCTGGTAAAAGAATTTTTTCCCATATAGTTTATACACGGACAGAATAGCAGACAGCGAAAAAAAAAGGTCAACTACAATGTTGCCTTTCAGCACAACGCACATTCATATATATTGTAACAGTTTTAACACGCAGTCCCTAGCCAATCAAATTCCAATACCGTATCTCCACGTGGTTTATACTGCATACATCGCATTTTGAATGTCATGGGCAGAATAAGAGACAACGATAAAAGCCGTCAAATTCAATCTAACCTTTCGGCACAACGCACATTCATAGATGACGCTTCGTTGGTTGGTTGAATGTTATTATCTCAATCAACTTCAAGGTTATATCAGAGACAATTTAAAGCGTGCTGCCACACTGTGATATAAGGAGCGCTTGCGTACACCACACCCAGTCACATCATTCTGACACCGGACCGACCAGAAATAACACTAAATCCATAATGCCAGACACTAGGCGGATCAGCTGCTAATACCAATTTTAAAGTCCTTGGTCTGACTCGGCCGGGGATCGAACCACGCACCTCCCGATCTCTCAGCGAGTGTCTTACCGCTAGGCCACAGAGCCGGTCATATAAGACGCAATCTCTTCTATCATTGAGAGCAAACCTTTCCTTTTTTTTTTAAACTAAATTACGTAAATGTACATGGACTGGTTGCAATTATTCCATGATTGCAGAGTTAGTAATAAAATCATCCAAAGTATAGTCAGCGATGCTAAATCATATGGATTAGTAGAAATTATTCTATTTTCGAGGTAATGACAAACATTAACATTTTTTTTACAAAACGTTTCAATTGATTTATTTTAGAATCGGAAAAACAACATAAGTTCTATATTTAGCGTGTATCTGCTCATTTTTAGTAACTTTCTATGGATTTTTTCTCTTCTCGGCCATCGCCGAAGCTCTCGCTTATTTTCATAGTAAGTCGGCAAAGACATGAAGTGAAAACAAGAAATATCTGTATTTTATTGAGCTAGACATGCAGATTATAAAGAGCGGCTGACTTAAGTGTCTTTTAGAGCCGTGTTTAGCGTGCCGCACCGGGCTGCAAAAAAATGTTTTCCAATAAATGTACATAACATTGTATGTATTTAAACTAAAGCGATGTCCAAAGACGGCAACATTTTATTTTTGTCTTTCTCTCAATGAAATCAATGTAAAGAAAAAAAAGGTAATGATGGAGCATAATTAACGAACAAACGGTGGGTGGTTTTCATTGTCAAAGGCTAAATATGGTTTGACGTCAGTCTCTCTCTCTCTCTCTCTCTCTCTCTCTCTCTCTCTCTCTCTCTCTCTCTCTCTCTCTCTCTAAGGATGCCAAATAGTTTTGAAAAAAGAAAAACTAACCTGAAAAAGAGTTTTTACATAACCAGATATGTTCTGCTTTTAAGTGAAAGGGAGAGGGGAGAGGGAGAGGGAGAGAGAGAATTGTCATGATTTGGCATCTCTGATAAACCAGTGAGAGTCAGATTAATGTAGAGCCTTGGAAAGTAAGAATAACTGAACATCTTACATCTATATCTATAAATGAGGAGCGCATGAATATAAATAAAGCGCGGCCGTAAAGACCTCCTAGACAGCGTAAGATAAAAGCGTCATAGGTGTTTAAAATGCCTTTAAAAAAGCTGTTTATTTATGTAAAAAGGTCAAAATTCAAAAGTAAAACACGACAAAAAAATAAATATCCATTGTTTTTTATAAGGAACTACATGTATTTTCTTTCCCGCTTCTTTACTTCCGTCTTCTCGGAAAGTTGTTGTGAAGTGACGTCACGTCAAAATTAGTGAAAGGTTTGACTTCAAGAGATAATTGTGATTATCGCCTTTAAATTTGATTTTGTTAAGACGTTTAATGTGTCAAAAATCCTTATGAGTCCAGATTCCATTACACGAACACAGGGAACAATCTGATCTAGATTCTAGATCTAGCACGAAGACAGGGAAGAAAATTCTGCGACCCACTCTGCAGTGAACCAACTTTACTCTAGATCTAGATATGTAGGACTAGAAAATATGGAATCTAAGGTATTAGATCTAGATCTAAACTAGATTCAAGACTTTTTACTGAATATGATCTAGAAAATATAGAATCTAACATTATCAAGAACTGGCAGCTCTGTTGTTACTTTTGATCTAGATTCTAGATCTAGCACGAAAACGGACGATAATTATGTGACCCACTCTGCAGTTAACCAACTAAAAGCGCACTTTCAAACTTTGAACTCTATGGATTTGGAAACGGCTGCTGTTGCAGAACATCAAGATCTATATTATCTTGACAACCACAGCAAAACAAAACAGAAATATTTTTAATGCAGCCACTTGGTTAATTTTGGTTGATTCCAAGTTAATCAATGTGTCGGTCCGAAGCCCCTTGAATGCAGACGGAAAATATTTTTTGTTGTTGAAAAGTTAAGATGTTTTCAATATCACATTATCAAGAACTTTTAGAAAGAATGATATCACCGTAAAAGAACAAAAAATTTAATGTAGCCACTTGGTAAATTTTGGTTGATTCCAAATTCATCATGTGTCGGTCCGAAGCCCCTTGAATGCAGACGGAAAATTTTTTTTTTTTTTGTTTTTCAAAGTTAAGATTTTTAAAAAAACTTCCATCTACAGGTAATTTTTGTAATTACTCTGTTCCTTTCAGCATGTTTTTACCTCATTCCCTTTTTTGTTTGCTTCATTTGTTAAGTTTTGTTTGGTTTTATTAAGACCGATGGGCCCTATCTTAGCTAACAGTCAGAGGTAAATTTTTTTTTTTGTAACAGTAAGAAAAAAAATTTTCCCATTATACAAGTCAATCATCTTTACTTCTACTTTTCAAACTGATAATTTTGAGTTAAATGGATAAAGGACAAAAATCTTATTTTAGAACATTTTGTTTCTGTTTCCCGTTCTTTTGAACGGGTCTGCCAGCTTGTCTCCAATATTGTTTTCGCTTTATTATCCTGAAAGAACGATGCCCGCAGAGCGAGGCGATCAAACCGCAGTCCAAAAAAAAACTGCAACTGAACTTTATAATATACATATATATAAATCAAAGAAAAAAATTTGAAACATCATAATTATCTGTATCAAAATGGCAAGAGCATGTTTAATTATATACTTTGTTTATAATTTGGGCTGGCAAGCCTCTGGCACAGGTCGCCTTATTCTCCCTCTCGCAAAGCTTCTAATGTATTCATTCATACCCATCCAATTACATGTACATGTATTAATCATTAGAGATCTTGCGCGCCGACGACGATAACGTATGACGTAATAACACCCATAGATATTAGATAGCGTGGGTTTTACAACAGACGATTGGCTTGCGGGCCCCATTAGCGTATCAGCCATCTTGGATTTCCTCCGCAGTAGGCTTTGTCCTCCTGGGCGGGCCCGTAGCGCATAAATCTAATGTCTATTATTTGAAACGCCCTTGGGCACAGAGGCCGTATGAACGCAGCATGTTTGTGAAATTAGAAAAGTTTATATGTATGTCATTTTAATTCCTTCGCTTCGCTGACTTTGCTAACATAGGGATGCGGAAGTAACCCCGCATAGGCGTGGGTTGGACGGACAACCTTCAATTAGATCACAGAATTTCAGAACTCATCGCAGCTTAGCCCCCACACGAATCTATCTTGAGTATAATTTAAAAAAGGAAGGAAGGGTTGACAAAGGGAGTTTTATTTGTTAGCTGAAAACGGGTGGAAAATTACGCAGTATCGCTATCTTTAACTTCTACAGAAATATATATAGATCTGGAGATCAAGTCAAAAATCTGAGTACGAAGGTACGTGTAGAGAGACATACATACAGAGAGAGAGACAGACAGAAAGATAGGCAGACAGACAGACAGCGTAAAGTGTGATGAGATGTTTATTCATCATCAAACCACTTCGTTTCGGTGTTTTTTAAGAGGGCAAGAGTGGAATTATTAATTTGTTTCTAAAAACTGAATTTAAAACAATAGCGAAATCCCGTTGTATCTCATCAACTTGTTTTGAAAGTAAATATGAACATCAAAACATAATTAGAGACTAAGTATAAAAAAGCAGTATGAGAGAGGTAGAAACGCAATGTAGCTTACTTTAAATAAGATAGCGAGAGAGAGAGAGAGAGTGGGTGAGAAGAGGCAAGAGGGATAATGATTTAAAGGAAAGAAATGTCCAACTCTAAATTATGTACGCATTACTGTGAGAGAGAGAGAGAGAGAGAGAGAGAGAGAGAGAGAGAGAGAAAGTATCAGTGTCACAAATGAGAGATTTAAAAAAATTGCTAAGCAGCTTTTATTTTTTTAATAACTAAAAATCCATGCTTAACAGTGTCACTCTCATCCAGTACGTATAAATATGTAATCAAACAGTGGCGATTTTTTTTTTTTTGTTCTTTCTTATGTTTCTGTGTTTTGTTTTGTTTTTTTTATTTTGCCTCAGTATGTCTGTGACTGACGAAGCCATTGCAGGCGAAACGTTTTTATCTCTGTTTGTTTTGTTTTTTTTTTCATTTTGTTTTATTTTGTCCATATATATTCAAGTTGGGTAGTTGTTATTTTTATTTTACCAAGTACATATACATCAGGAATGCAAGCAGCTTATGCTTAAAAAGCAGGAAATTTTACACTCTATGGCTGCCCATGTGAACTTTAGATGGACCAATTAAAAATGATAGATACAACTCTGAACTTTAGCCAAAGCAGCTATTCAATTTGTTCAAGAGTTCAATTTCTATTAATCTTTATTTTGGAGTTTTTCTTTAACACTAAAGCCATAATTTCAAAAAAAAAAAATTCCTGCTTTTTAAGCTGGAGAAAACTGCCAAAAAAAAATAGGAATTCCTGCTACAATCGGAAAACTTGCATCTCTGATACATAATTGCAGAAAGGGAAAAAAATAATGAATACACATAAATTTTGAACAAATTGATGGGGACCAACTGGGACCAAACTACACAGCAACAACCAAATGGTGGAATCGAGTCTATGGATTGGGCACACTTGAATGGAACCGAGGCAGTTAGGCGTGGAACCCACATCTGGGCCGCAGAGCCAGAGGAAGGCCAAGAAGGATGTGGAGGAGAGAAACAAAGGCATATAGCCTAGAGCCTAGGCCTATAGCATCGGCAGAGAAGACATGGAAAGAACCGGAGGAATGGGCCCAATATAGGATGGTGTGGAGGGGTTTTTGTTGGCGGCCTGTGCTTCGCGAGGAGCTGAGAGGAGGAGGAGGAGGAGGAGGAGGAGGAGAAGAAGAAGAAGAAGAAGAAGAAGAAGAAGAAGAAGAAGAAGAAGAAGAAGGAGGAGGAGGAGAAGAAGCAAAATTGGGATCAAACTAACGGAAAATGGTATCCATGTGAGGGGCCTTATAATTACTAGTACTATTACTTATTAGTATCAGTGCTACAGTAGAATTCATTTAAAGTCAACACCTTAACTGAAGGGAAACTCTTGATTAAAGTCAACTCTGTCGCAGTCCCATGTTATATTTCTCTATATTGTTGTAATGGTCAAAGGTAAGACTTGCTTTAACTTTAAGTCAACACATTTTTTTGCCTCAATTTGTTGACTTTACCAGGATTCCACTGTACTGTCACTAGGAACATCACTGTTAAATGCGTTATTCATATAAGTATTCATTCTATTACATCTAATATTATTGATCAACTTCAATACTGTTAGGTAGTAGTATTATCATCATCGTTATTATCACGGTACTCGTGACGGAGTGTCAGGCCTGAAACACAACAGCACCTAGATAACGACTCAGAGGCAGGTTTTTCTTTCCTTCGGATTTAAACGACACGAACAAAGAATTTAATTACATGTATAAATACAATTAAAGACACTGTATTATGTGTAGAGCAGGGATTTATACACCCTGAACTAGCTGAGCTGGTTGATCACGATCTAATTAATGGCCTCACACGATACAACTACAGTGGAATCCTGATAAAGTCAACACCTCGGGACCGAAAATATGTGTTGACTCTAAGCAAGAGTTCAGTTGACCTCCTTAATCATAAAAAAGAATACACTATACGCTATATCCATCCCATTCAGAAAAATTGTCTTCGTTACTCAACGTAACTGTGTCGCCACAGAGCAGCGCCGCTAATGCCCCAGCAGACTTGAAGCCTGTAGCTGAGTAGGCCTACCCATTTTACAGCTGGGTGGACTGGGGAAAGTTGGGCTAAATTGCTTTCCCAAGGCAATTCCAACATGACATGGTCGGGAATCGAACCCACGACCACCAGATCTCGAATCCGACGCGCTAACCACTCCGCCAGTGCCACGCTGAGAATAAGTATGTCATGTCTGAGTCAAATATAAAGAAATACAAAGGGGGACTGCAAAATAGTCATGGCTTTATGCAAGAGTTTCCCTTACAGGTGTTGCCTTTAAGTGGATTCCTCTGTGTTTAACATGACAGCTGGTGCTTACAAAGATCGTGCCAACGACGCATCATTAAATTGGCGTAATACTAGATGCACGATCATCGCAACGTCAAACAAGCCTCTTGACACACCAACACGACATCGTGAACCAAACACTTTGTAAAACTAGCAACAAATGAACAAATCGCTTTGCGACTCTCAGAAACTGTTTATTCTGCGACAGAAAACAAAATTCTTTTGAGCGCTTCTTTGCAATTCTATTCAATTTATTTAAATACAGAAGTCATATCACACAAGGGCTATAGACGTAGTACAGTGGAATCTTGAGTGATAATTGCAACACCTCCGGACCGCAAAAAAAATGTGTTGACTTAAAAGCAAGAGTTAACTTTAACCATAACAAAAATATAAAGATATACAAAAAAGAATCGTGAAGAGAATTGTTGCTTTACAAGTGTTTTCCCCGACAGGCCAATAACAACCAAATTACCTCTTAAACTCACATAGGAAAAGCAAATGAAGCGCATCGCTCCAGCATACTGACAAGAACTTTCACAGCCTAGCCGGGTACTCCTTTAACGCTTGAGTGAGGGGAAGAAATGCATAATAATGTAAATAACCTTTCTCAATGACTAGACGCCAACCTGCCGAAGAAGTACTCGAACCCATGACATCATAATATATGTACGAAGGCCGAGCGTCTACCACTAGACCACGGCGCAACAATAAGTTTCAGAACTAATATTATGCCGTAAAATCTTGCTTGAAGTATGGCATGCGCTGAATCAACACAAATAATTTTTTACAGAACACAAAACTCATTATGTCGCGAGTGATTGTGACATGAAAAAAGTCACATTTTTTTACTCACGAGTGATTTTGACATGAACTTCAAAAAAAGTCTTCAGGGTACTTATAATACATGTGTACTTTGTTTTAAAACAAATAAATCCTTTGATTTTTTATAGGTTTAATAAGGAGTCAATGGGACCTTTTCAAAATTAATATGAAATGTTGACAGGGTAAAATATTTCTGTACCAAAAAAAATTGTAATTGTGCAAAACAACCTCTTGTCAAAACCTAATATATCAAACATAAAAACTCAAAGTGCGGTATCCTTTTTTATTTATTTATTTACTTTTTTTTTTTTTTTTTGCATTTTATTTTTAATTTTCGTCGCGTCGGGTGGATGGCTAGAGATATACTTTGATAAACAAAACTATCATTCACACGGGGTTTTTTATTGGTGTCATTGAATTATGAAAAATCATCGGTGTGCTGGTTTGGTTTGGTTGAATTTCAACCTCCCTGTCAACTTCGAGGTTATATCAGAGACGGCGCTTGGGACAATTGAAAGCGTGCTGCCACATAGTGATGTAAGGAGTGCTTACATACACCACAAACAGTCACATTATCCTGGCACCGGGCCGACCAGACTTAGCACTAAATCCATAATGCGAGACACTAGGCGGATCAGCTGCTAATACCAGTTTTAAACCCCTTGGTTTTAACTCGGCGGGGGATCGAACCAAGCACATCACGATCTCTGAGCGAGTGTCTTACCGCTAGGCCACAGAGCCAGTCTAAATCGTCGCATATAACAAAGAAAAACTGAAACCAGCGCCTACACACGCACAAATTAACATCATCAGTGAAATATATGACAATGATAATAGTGATGATATCTCTAAATGCAATAAATCGTTGTCTGAGGCTCAGCTGTGTGTCATCGTGTGCGGTATAAAGTTGTCTGATTATAAAGGAAGAAAAAAAAGGTTAGGAAAGAGAAAGAGGCTTCTTCCAACCTACAGGAAGAGTTACTAGAGACCATGCGTTATTGGCCCGCTCAGGAGGACGAAGCCCATATGGGGAGGAAATCCTGGATGACTGATACTTACTAGCTAACGCAGCACGTTACACTTATCCAATCGTTTGTTGCAAAACCCACGCTACCTATGGGTGTTATTACGTTATACGTTGTCGTCGTCCGCGCGCAAGGTCTCTGGTAATACCGTTACCGGCAGTGTAATCGTCTTGGGTCTAAAACAAGTGGATTATATGACTATACGATTTATTTTTGTTTTAATTACTGTTTAAATCGCCAAAGTAAAATAAGTTCTTTGAAAATGAAGGCTTTTTTTTTGGTGAAAATACAGAGTAACACGAATGGAAGGGAAACAATCCAATCTATATGCACTTGAATTGCATGAAATAGATATTGTCTCCCCTTTGCAACATTAACGTGAAGAAAAGAGTTACAAAGTCTTTTGCTGTAGTTGTACAGCGTGTGTAGTTTCTTTTTCTTTTTTTTTCTTTTTGTTTTGGTTTTTATTTTTCTTAACGAGATCGAGTACGAGGGGGAGATGGAGGGACTGGTACAAACAGGACAGAGACAGGCCGCGAAGGCCGACAGAAAGACATGTAATTTGACCACAGCGTACCATATTATTCCAAATCCAATGTTAAAAAAGAGGCAAAAACTCGTTTTACTCAACTCAAAATGTAGTCAAGCGCTTTTGCTTCATCTTTTTGTGTTATACATGGCAACCAGCTCGGCATCAGCGTCTAGTATAAACCCATTGCTGTATCCACCGCGGTCGTTTCTTTACCCTGCCTTTCTCATTGACATACGCGTATACGCTTAGGTAAACTTTGCAATGCACGCCACGCGGCGATTGAGAGCTCTCTTTGTAAGCGTAACATTTTTAATATAATTATTTATACATTTTGTTGCACTCACTCATGTGTGTCTTGGGTAGTCGTAACTGCTGATGTTCCGAGAGTCTCAGCGCTGCTTGTCTGCTGCGCCTTCTCCGGCTCCTCCCGCATCTCAGACCCGTCAGGGCCACTGGACGTATCACGCTCCTCTTGCTCCCGTTGGTCTTGTCGCTGGCTCCGGGTCTGAGGCTTGTCCAGAATGGGCTCCTCCACCCTGTTGGAGTTGGAGCCGTCAGAGCGATTGGACGGATCGCACTCCTCTTGCTCCCATTCTTCTTGTATAGTTTCTTCATGCTGCTGGCTCCGAGTCTTAGGCTTGCCCAGAATGGGCCCCTCCGCCCCGTTAGAGTTAAAGCCGTTGGAGAGAGTTGACGGATGAAGCTCTTCCCCTTGTCTCCTAGCCCTAGTCTGGGGCTTGTCCAGAATGGGCTCCTCCATCTCGCCTCGCGGACGGGGCAGGCTGGTGAAACTTGACGTGGCAATTTTCCTTTTGAACGAGGCAGCGCTCTTCTGGACTAGACTTTCCAGAGACGCAAACTTTCTCAACCTCGACTTCTTGCGCTGGCTGGGTCCGCTCAAATCGTCGGCGGTGGTCTTCGTGGTTGTGGTGGTGGAGGAGGTAGCCTGCTCGCCGCGCTCATCACGGGTGGTATCCACGGTCTCGATCTTGTCAGAGTCAGTGCGAAGCTCATTGGCGGGACTTGAGACCAGCGGCGCGTGGGGCTTGCCGGCGACACCGCCTTGCAAACGATGCCCCAGGGAAGATGCCGAGGAGCGCAACTTTCGCTTTAGTTTGTTCATATACATTTTCTCAGACATACACTTTACAATAACCTGTAAGGTTTTCGTGAAAATAATAACCGATGAGGTCAAGTATTAAAAAGTGTCTTTACTGAAACACCTGACTCACGAAAACTCTTGCTGAGTTATAAGCACTACGGTGGAAGCAAACTGTTAAAGCGTCAATACACAACTTGTCTGAAGGCAATCAATGTAACTAAAATATGTGTGAGAATAAGAAGACCTTGCAAATTTTCGTCAAATAACGCGCCATCCAATTTGAACAAATATCTATACTGCATTCAAAATTGTATTCCTTGTTCCGCTTTCTGTATAAAACACTATAGATGCATGTTTTCATTAAAGATTGCTCAAACTGTCAGAGACAAGCCAGGTCTAAATTTTTTGTCTGAAAGTGACCCAGGGTCGGGGGCGAAAGGGTAGTACTATAAACCAGTCAAGAGCTCAAAGTTGGCACACTGAACTCAGTTATCTCTAATATAGAAAAAAGCTAACTCAGCTATCTTCAATATCTAGAAAAAAGCTTCCTTGGGTCCGAAAACTCAATAATCCCCGATATAGAAGAAAGCTCTCTTGGGTTCGGAGCGGGCAGTAGCACTGGAGCTAGTGGAAGTGGACATGGAGCTAGTGGAAGTGGACGTGGAATTGGACGTGGAGCTAGGGGTGGGCGCGGGTTGTGGGTCAGCGAGCAGTTGGCGATCTCTCTCCAGGTCTCTGGCGACGGTTATGATATCAATGAGGAGGTCGATGACGAGCTCGAGCAGGTCGTGCTCGTTGAAATGACCGATCCGTCCTTGAATCATGCTCGTCCAGAATCAGCAAGATCCACTGTACTAGTACTCGAGTCGAGTGTAGAACTTCTGGTATATTTACTGCACTACAGTGGAATCTTGTTAAGATAAACCCCTCTGGGCCCGACTAAAAAGTTTATTTTATGCAAAATTTAAATTAAACAGTAACGTTATAAAGGAAAAAGTGAAAGTTGTCAAAACATTTGTTTATCTTAACCCAAAGTTCATCTTAAGCAGGGCTTATCTTAAGAGGAGACACAGAGAGAGATCTACTACTACTAACAATGGTAAAGATTTTACACGCGTGCACAAAACGTCTAGCTTATACTATTACTAGGTAATGAAAAGTACAGGTGCATTGTACAACTAAAACTAGAAAAAGAGATTTGGATCTGCTCAAGTAAAGCGTTATATACTATAACGTCTGGATTTTGTTTAACACAACGTTCCTTTACGTGTTTTGAATTAGCTACAGGCTACAGACCCAGATCTATTAACCTAGATGGCAATGAAGTTAGAAAGTAAAGTACATGATCGGAAATCAACGCTTATTCTACCACCACTACTCTCTGATAGTGATGCACGGATTTGTTAAAATCATTTTAGTTTCTTTCCTAAGGCTGTGAACAAAAGTGGTCACTCTCATTGGTCTCAAAAGTTTGGATGAAACGAGGGCAGTAAACTGTGTAACCTCAACACACAACTCGGTAATGTTACATACGGTGTTACACTACATCTTACACATAAGTCACTCTATCTAGTCTGTGGTTAAAATAGATACATCGTGTACTTCCCTATTTCAATAGATTTTGCTATAGGATGCTGAAAACGAATGTTAAAAATCCTCGCAAATTGAAGAGTGATTGTCCCAAACTCTGCATTATAATTATTTACGCTTTTCAAGTTTCAGAGCAATTCTTCAGGCCAAACTTCTTCAGTGTTTTCCTTTTTGTCTTTGTAAAAATACACATACTATTAATTATTATTATTAAGCGATACTGAGTCCTATGACCAACTTTTTGGTATAAAACGCGGTATATTCGGGTTTACCTTGATATCTATAAATTGTTATTAGACTTAGAGAGGAGCGACTGCGTTTTGAACAACGAAAGTGCAAACACGTCATGTGCCGGGCACTGAGATTTCGGAAAACCACAATTAATCCAATTGATAGCGACTAAGACTAAGGAGGTTAGATTTTGAAATTCGTGTTTTCCACTTAAATTTCCAAGCGCCTTATGCTTAAAATGCAGGAAAATTTTAACACCCCTTTAAAGTGTTCCACATGGTACTGATAACCAATAGCTGGTCCCATAAAATCATTGATAGATCAGCTAAAGAAAGGTAGACAAAACTACACTACTAGGGCCTACTGTAAAAGCTGTAAAACTCAAAAGAAATTAAGAAGTGTTTGATTTTTTATGAAGCTGAAGTTTGGAGGTTTTCTTTAACAAGAATTTAATTTTAGGTCTTAATTTTTTTTCAAATGTTCCTGTTTTCAAGGTATTGAAACGCCTAGTGCTAATAAATCGGAATGCCTGTTAAAATCGCAAAACTTGAATCCTTGTAATATACTTGGTTGGTAGTAGATATAAAAGCGAAGAAAAATTCTAGTTCTTCAGTTGTCTAATTCTAGTTTAAAACCAATACGAGGCCGAAATATTGTCTGGGTCAATTTTCTACACTCATCATATCTGAAGGGTAATTTCTCGTTTCTAAAGCGGAACAAGGTGAAGATATAGACTCGTCCTGGCGTAGACGCTATAAAAAATTTATTTCTTCAAGGGGCATACTCTGACATTTTAATGTATGCCGCGATTTCCAGAGTTACAAATTTTTGTGTTGCATTTCTCGCGAAATTAAATTTATTCGCGAAAAGCAGAGAGTGGTCGTAGAATTGAAAAAAAAAAGAAAAAATCATTAAACTATTAGGAAAAACAGATAAAGATCTGTATGCAGTTTTCAAATTACAAATTAGGCCTACGGACAATTTGAGAATATTATTAGTATTAATAATTATCATCATTACTCGGTAAAGGTAGGTCTCTCAACTCGTACGAAACCGCTGTAAAACTAAAAACACAAGTTTTGAATACGTAGCCTATTAGTAATATTATTGGTAAGAAAAAGTATCCCGTGTAAATAAAGTTTGTCGCACCATAACATGCACGATAACAAGTACAAAAAATGGCAAGCTTAAATGTTGGAATGATGGCTATATCTTGGCTCCAAAGAAATAGGAATGAGTATAATCCAATGAATTCACCTGTACAATGACCAAACACCCAAGTCACACTGAATGTTCACAACAAAACTTGTATAGATAGCAAGAGAAAACGCTGGAGCGATCAAAACACAAGAGTGGTATCACTGAAGGTCTACACCAAGACTGATCACTTCTATAACTCCACCACGGTAAACCTACAAAGTGGCGTACCGGTACAAAGAACGTCCAGTACACACACAGACACAGCACTACCAGTACTGACCCAGTCTCACTCCCAAAGCCTCGTGAGAATCCCCAGGGATGTAATCTACACAAAGGGTTTGCTTTTCCCACTCCCACGCTACGTCATACCTGACCCGTTTTTCTTCCCACAAGCCACTCCATCCACAAGACAACACAGCTGACCGCTACAACAGCTGACCGCTAAACCAGCTGATTGCCACTACGGTCACTTCTTGACCACTGAGAGACTCGCAAACCCCGCGGGGCGCTGCCATTGGTCTGTTAGTCAGGTAGCGTCCGGCAAGCCCGGGCCGTTTCCAGCTGAGCAATGAGCCTCAGCCAGCCAGCTCCATCCCTGCACCAGCTGTGTCCGAAGGACGGGGCCGTGCCGCCGCCGCCAGGCACGCTTGGAAAACGCAATCTTGGATAACCAGGCGCTAATTACTTTATTGTGCGTGTGTTGACTCCCCACCCCACCTCCCTCCTTGGCTCCACGGTCTGCTTCCCGTGTTTTGCTATGTACAGCTATCTCTACATGGTCATGGTTTTGCTCGGGGGCTCTAGTACTAGTACAGTATACATACATAGTAGAAAGAAGGAAATGGGCTATACCTTCACACCACTTCTGTGGTGGCCTAGCTCAGAGAGTCAGACCAGGGGTAAAGGTACTTATAGGCAGAACAAGGCAACAACCCAGAACGTTCCCATATCTCCTACCATAAACCCTCTATCCAGCACAGTAGCAATGGCTAACACACACTAAAAATCAGTGGTCTGT
>BMAT01011015.1:3356-30948 GCA_019649035.1 Elysia marginata
TTATAAGATGGTAAGCATTCATGAATAGTAGAAGTGAAAGAAGACAGACAGAGATAAAGAAAAACAAGAGCAACCTTTTCAAATGCTATCATATTTTATCATGGTCAATGGCATTTTGTATATGTGCCTTGTAAACAACAACATACATATATGCTTAGTTTTAAAAACTTCACAGAATCAAGATTCATTGTAACGTAGTTGGCAAAATCTAATTTTAAGAAATGATGGGAGAGCCCTCATGATGAAATAAATAAACCAGGTGACTTTATTTATTTTTTTTATAGCAAATACATATGGAAATCTTCAGAACTAATGCATAGTAAATGACTGATTGCACCATCAACTTTGTGTAAAACTATTTAAAAAATCTAAGCGAGAGACAATTTTACTTTGAGATCATTTTCTAACCAATAAAACACAATTGGGGGGAGCCTATATAATTTTAACAAGAAAACAGGTGGTCAAGCCAAAATGATGCTATTCAGATTTAGTCGCTAATAAATGCTGGCACTATTCAATGAATTTGTTAGCCTGTGTTTGGAAATTATTCATAAATCGATTGTTAAACATTGAAAACCATACTAGATAACTTGCCCTTAAATGAAATTTTTGTGCAAATTTTGAAAATTTAGATTTAGATGTAAATAAGGATGCCCTTAATAAATAAAAAGATGTCTGTTATTTTTTTTTAATTTTCAGATGTCCAATTCAATAACATTCATAAATAATTCTTAGTGTTAGGGAGTTCCAAAAAAAGAAATTATCTCATTGATTGCACAGAAATATCATTTTTACCCACATGTCTTACATCACTGACGGCACCAAAGGTACAAAATGTTAACTTTTTACAATGATAAAATTTAAAAATTTGCTTCGCAGGATCTGCTAATTAATTGACAAGACAGATGAGCTAACTAAAAAATGACAAGTATAAAAATTGATATGCATGCTATATTGAAAAAGAGCAACATCTTTGGAATACAAAAATTTTACACAAAAAAAAAGTTTTTGACCATATTCGAGAGAAATTTACACGGTGATTTGAATGCACTTTATGGGGTTTTTTTTTGTCAAAGCTGGAATCTGTCAAACATGGATGTCATTGCTATTATTCTACTCAGCGGTTATTCTATGAACTATGGTCAATACTCTAGGATTTACTCCTCTTTTAATTATTTCAACACCTTAAGGGGGATATCTTTGATAAACTATACAAAACCTCATGAAAAGCAAAAGACAATTAAGCATATAAACAAAAGATCATGTATCCCACAACTATAAAGCTAACATATTAACTTGTCAATGGGCTAAGAACTAATATATACAAGTAATTGTAACGCAAGCCAGGTAATTTTAATTATTTTTATGCATCACTTCTTTGAACAGTCATTTTTCCCCCATAAGCAGAAACTTTCCTCCTTTAAAATAGAGGCCAGATGGATGAAATCCTGATATGGAATATAAAAAGAACCTCAAATCATTCATCGCATCAGACTTATTTTTACAAATCAGCCTGGCTGGTGTGCCACTGAGTTTGTGTGTTTACCTCATGTCAAGTTCGACCAAGTCACAAAACCATTCGACGGTTTGGTCAGAAAGTCAAACATGACTAGTTAGAACTTCATAAAAACACTTGGGCCTAAAGCTCCAGTTAAAAAAAAACCACACAGGCTAAAACAAACATATCCATTATCATCATTTATCTTTCAGATAATTTAGGAAACATTTCAAATTCTTCTATTCAAAAAAAAAAAAGCTTGTGTCTGTAAATGATGGATTTCTAAGATAAAAGTAATCATAGTACAACTAAACACACAAAATGTAGATCTATATTATGTACAGCAACCAATTATTCTAGAAAAGATTTCAATGTCTTTAAAATGTTTGAAATAAGGCTACCTAGTTAAATTTTTTTTCTAGCATCTAAAGCTATCTTAAAAAAAAAACATGACAAAACAGTGCAGTACATCAGATTACGTTAATATTTTAATTTGGAAGGCACTAGTCTAGCACAATTTAAAAACAATTATATTAAAACAGGTTTAAAAAGAGCAAACACATTTACTCAGTAGGTTTACACTTGCACTAGTAGCAGCATCTCTTTAACCATAATTCTGTGGACTGCATTTTTAAAATAAAAAACACTACTTGGGTACCAAAACCAGTGGAATCCCACAAAAGTTAACACTTTTAACTTAAGAGAAAATTTCGCTCAAGTCAGTCCCAAGTTTGTCTATAGATACATTTTTGTACTAGTTCAACACTTGAAGTCATGCTTGAAGTTCAAAGTTTTTATTTTGTCTCATCTTTTGGTCTAGCTGTTGATCATATCACAAATCCAAGGATGGTCCCTGTTTTGATTCTGTTCACATCATTCAGACCAGGATAACTCCAATACTTGCTTCATTGAAACTAAATTTAGATCAGCCTTTTCAACTTTATTTTTGTGATGTTTACTGATTCATCAATTTTTTGATAATTCAAATTTAAATTTTGTTAATTGTTTCCATGGGGTTCAAAATATCAGCACTATAGTTGAGCAACATTTGTATTGCAAAGAAATAAACTTTATTTTGAAAAATTCTACAAAACCAAATACGTGTTAACTTTAATCTTTAACTTTTTATAAAATGCTGGAAGTAAGTGAGTAATATTTAACTTTGTGCTCTTACATTCTTCTAATTCTAGGAAGCCAGTAAAAATATTCGAATTGGAAATTTTGGTATAAAATAACTTTATCTGTAACGGGGAGGTTTCGATCTAATTGATTAAAACTAAAAAAAACTTTACGGTTTAATCCCCACCTTTAATCCTAAAACATTTCTTTAATTGCTATTATCTTGATTAAATGACTAAGATTTCAGTTTGAATTTAGAACAAAAATATGTTATAAAGTAGTGGTTGTCCTTTATCTCTTACTTTTTCAAAAACAAAAGTTTATTGATTTTATTCCTTCCACCACAAAAACTGGTTCTATATTTCAAGCCATATTTGGTAATTCACTCTTCTAAGAAGTAACAGATTTTGAAACAAAATGACAGCAGTGATTTGCTGTTCAGTTTTATCAAACTTCAACAGGCCTATGTGTAATGCAGTAGAGAAAATGCTTAACAATGAAAACTACCACAGGACATAAACACTAGCAATAACTTATTTTTCACAACATTTAAGCCTGTTTTTATCGGTACGTCTGTTTTCTGCATTCGGAGTGAAAAAGATGTGTGCTAACTTACCCATGAAGATTGAATGAAGTTAAGAAAAAAAAAAAGGATTCTAATAGCAGCTCTGATCGATGAAATTCTTGATTTTTTAAAAAATGGAAGTCTGAATCATTGTCTCAGTTCATATGGTCATAAAGAGTCAAGCCAAAAATCACCTCCAGACAAAACTTTGCAAGTTAACAGTACACATATTCTAATCTAATAAAGTTATAACGTTTGTTTTGTGAAAATCATAAACACATATAATCAAATCCGCTTCAACTCAACATCTTTAAGAAAAACTCTTGGTCTATGTCAACTCTGTTTAGCAGTTCCATTTTGTATTTCTTTATAATTATATATATTATTCTGTAATGGTTAAAGCTCTACACATTTTTCAGTCCCCAGGTGTTGACTTTTATTAGGATTCCACTGGAGTTGAAAGGAAAGATTCTTACACAAATACTATATTTTAACCTGGAGGTCCAATGCCTGATAACACAATGTATAACACAATTTTTTTGTATAACACAATGACTGCAAAAGATTAATGTCAGCTGAAACTTCTTAGATTAGGACATTTCAATCTTGATAATTAAATTTTATCATTCAGACTCAGATACCAAAAAGAACACAACTCATGCCCTTTGCATTTATAAAATTTCTTGAAAATATCTTAAAAGACAAATGACTAATATTATTACATTTTACAACAGAAAAACTTTCAGTATTTATCACAATGCAACTGCAACTCAACTATACCAATTTCAAGTACAACGGTGTAGCTGCAATCCTAAATCACACACGCAAGTCCTTCTCATCACTCACAACACGCAACAGCTGTCACAAATCATAAATCCAAATCATCATCATCATCCTTCACAGGCGCCGTCGAAAGCTTGGGTAGGTTCTGATCACTGGCACTCTCCCCATTATCAGGTAGGACAATTTTAGGTTTTGGGGGCTTTACATCTACTACAGGTGAGGACAACACATGTTTACGTGAGGAACTTCCAGGTTTTAGTCTTTTCAACTGGTTGCGGAAGTAAGGGCGGCTCCCGGGGGTGAGTGGCCGAGATTGAACTTTACGATTGGACGCGAGGGAAGCCAGGACATCATCAGACCCTGAACACAGGGCAAGCTTAAAATAGAAAAAAATATATTTAGCAAAGTTAATAATGTAATCAACAGATGTCAAATTGATCATAACAAGTCGGCAGAAAGGTGACTTTAGTTTTCAAGTACCCCTTTTCTGTTTTTAATATTTAATATAGACTTTTACAATGTAGGCTTAAGTTCCTCAGAATAAGCCACTTTACACAGGGTGTAGACTGCAAAGTAGAAAAATTTATTCCAGTTTATTGACATGAAAAAACAAAAAAAATAAAAAAACACCGAACAAAACATTCACTTAACCAACAAAATTTGACTCTACATCTGAGACATTGAGTCTGATAACACATAAAACTAGACAAGAATCTATGCTTTTTTTAAAATTCTAATGCGATAAAGATTAATATTTTTATAGCTCCTCCTCATTAAAACATGCTAACAAATATCTGGCTGTATATACCTAAGTGTTTTTCTATCAAATATAGGAGAAAAGCTAATAAACCATAAAGAATAGCCATTGATGCTTTATTCTCTCAAAGGCAATGCATGCAATACTGGTAGTAAATCTTTCAAAAATAAGGAACTTACCGCTTCAGTAAGATCCACAGCCATTTTGGGGGGCGTTGTGGTGGTCGCTGTATTTGTCGATTCTAACAGTGGAGACTTGATAACTGGTAAAATTGACTGACAAGCCTTCTTGGGAGACATGGTATCACTGGCGCTGACATTGTTTTCCCTTGATGTAGGCAAGTTTGAACCATTAACATTTTCTCCAGAAAAAGAGGACGCTTTTCCTGGTTTGGTTGAAGCATCCGATGTTTTCTGACTTCCAGTCCCCTGAACTTCTAAGACTGTAAGATTGCCGTCCTCCATGAAAGAATGCTCAGAAACCATACTGTCTTCCCCTGTTTGCTCGGGATCTTCACTTATCGTTGTGGTTGAAATCTGAGGCACGCTAGGAATATCATTCCCACCTGGTCTCTCGCGTTCAAAGTTGGTGATTTCTTTGTAGTACTTGAGTTTCTCATCACTCTTGGCAAATATTGTGGGGATTCTCAAGGGTTGATTTCCTCTTTTTTGAGTATTATTTGTCGCAGATTTGTTGAGCTCATCAGTGTTGCGATGTTGAGAGAAATGACGAACGCTTTGGGCAACTATGCCTGCTTGCTTGACATCCAGAATGCTGTCATGCTTCGGCATCAACAACTCTGCTCGTTTGATCTGCACCTGACTAGCAATCTTCTTGTCTAGAAAACCTGACAGGGTGAGGATTTTGTCACTTTCCTTTAAATTCTTAGGTTGGTCACTTAGGGATATTCCTGTTTCATCTGAAAGTTTTGATTTTACCTCTACTTTTTCTTCACCTTCTTTAGGCGGATTGTCACCAGCGTCTGAATTACTGTTAACAGTGCTTTGAGATTTTGAAAAACAATTTGAATTTACATTCTCCTCTTTCTCTTCATCTACAGGTTGTGATTTCTGTTTGCCGGATGCCTCTAAACTTGCTGTAATCTGTGCTACCTTTTGCATTAACTCTGAAGCCGCAGGCACCACTGTTGAATCTCTGCTTTTGTCTGTACCACTGCTAGCATCCCCAGACGCAGACTTTATCTCATTTTGACTAGATATATACAGCTTTTCACAGTCTGATGAAACACTGGTGTTTGAAGAACCGGATGATGAAAGAGTTGCAAGTGAGGCATCCATACTTGAGCGGTTTTTGTGAGATCTAAGTGACGTACTAAGTCGACTGGACCTCTCGTGGAAACTGGACCTGAGAAAACTCTTCATCTCTTCCCTATAGCTAGAGCGAGTTGGGGACTTGACCGGAACCTGGACATCTTTAGACTTATCTTCAGGAGCTGAGGACTCCAGGTAACCCGCTCTTGCAAGGATGGTGTGAGTCTCTCTCCTTATCTCCAAGTGTGGCTTATAGTTGAACCTGCGGCACGGAGATATAAACATACTGTGGGCCCTCAATGGTGGGGTAATTTTGGCTTGGGTTTGAAGATCCTCAGCAGAGATCGACTTTCTCTTGGTGACATCTGTCTGTGTGGGCATGTTATCTAGATCGTCCTGGTGGGAACCTATTGTAATGTTCAATTCTAGATTGACATTTGCTGCTGAGGATGAAGAATCCTCCTCTGAAGAATGGTAACTTTCAGTGAGAAGCTTCAAGCCCTTGCTATTTTTTGAGTCCGACTGATGCTCCAAGGATGATTTTTTGGGTCGAAGTACTACATACTCTCCTTCAGGAACAGTATCATCAACATTGGAGACATCGGATCTCAGCACCACATAAGGATCTTCATCCTGATCTTCAGGCGTGACTTTGTCTGTTATCGATCTTTCATAAGAAATCTCTTTCACAAGCAAATTTTGCTCAGACTTGAAGTTTTTAGAAGGCTGTACTCGATCTGAGTTAGGTAAACTTCTCTCAGGCAGATGAACGGGCATGGAAACAGGCCGTGAGGTTTTCCTGTTTGAGGAAGAGCTAGCTAATAAAGACCTAGACACAGAGTGATGATCTTGGCATTCGTAGTTGCCCGAGTCTGTTCTTTGCATAACTGTGCCTCCAGAAATGGTGGAAAAACCAGCTTCTGAGTGGACATCAGAATCAACATCTATTTCCTCTTCCTCTGAGCTTTCCTTTCGGTAAACCTCTTCCACATTACCTGTATCGGGCTCCTCCTCTAGCATAGTTTGGTCACCAAAGCCATGAGGTGGAGGTAGCAATGCCTCCATCAGACTCTCATCTAGTTGAGACGAGGCACTTTTGTCCAGGTCAGGCTCTGGGAGAGGGGGAGGAGGGACCAGGGTTGTTGAATCCATACATTCCTCTAACTTATCAGGTGTCCTTGATCTCAAGTGGAACTCTGCCCTTCTTCTCTCTTCTTTGCCATTACTTTGGACATTTTCTCTGAGTCTTCGCTGTTCTTTCTCAAACTCATCTCTCCTGCTGCGCCGCAGCTCACTATCACGATCCACGGCACCAGTTACCACAGGGACAACCAGGGGCCTTGGTTCACTAATCAGAGACTTGTCCAGCCTGCCTCTAATCCTTGGTGTTGCTTCTCTTCCTGCACCACTGGACGCTGCATTATGGTGGCCACGCCTCATGCTCGGACTCTCAACAGATTTGGACCTTTCTCTTGAAAACTTGGACACTTTCTCTGTCTTTTGCTCTGTAGTGTAAAAGACGCTGTCCGTTGAGCCGTCTGTTTCGTCGTCCACAATGACCAGAGACGTTTCACTATCTTGAAGTGAGGAGGACGAGGCCGAGCGGAATGGTTCCTTTTTGCGCCCTGCCTCGTTCAAGGCTGAGTCTGAAACAGCACTTTTTGGAGAAGCGTTTGCTTGATGAGAGAGGGCTCCCTTCAACTTTTCTGAGTCAAGAGTTGAAGTATCATGGCGATTCTGTAAAGAAAAGACAGAAAGGCTGGGTTTTAAATTCTGCTGATAGAATTAATGAGCTGCATAGTTTCTCAGCAATATCTTAGGTTATAACTAATAACAAAGCCTCACTTTTCACTCTTTAAAACACTATTTCTTGCTTAAGGATTTACACTAAACCTCTGTCCATCTCACTCAAAATTGAGTTTTTTGGGTTTTTTTAAATGCACAATTCATTTCGTTTTTTGTTAAAGTGATTAAGTTTTTTGTAACACAGGTGAAGAAAATAAGTTCTTTATTCTCTACATAAATCCTTGTTTTCTATGTAATCATGTTCTATCCCAATATTGCATTATTTATACATAGTTGTCAAAATAAAGCAAAGACTGAGAACTAGTGATGGTGAAAAAGTCTATTCTAAATACTGAAGAGCCATGCTATTCATTAACATTTAAAATCTATGAAATTTGTTTTTGTTACTTGAAATAGCGTTAACATCTATTTTAAATGCTTTTGGTTGTTGAGCCTAATGACTGAACCTTTTCACGGCCTCCACTCTTCCTTCGGAACATATTTTTGCTTTTTCCTGGTTTGGCTGGAGGAGACTCTAATCTCTCAAGTGCAGATGTTTGCCTGGGGAGCAAAGCAGAAATTATACTTTTATGAGTCGAGCGGTTAATACTGTAAACTTTTTTTTTAATACGAGCACTTGTGTACATAATAGCAGCAAACATATGAAAAAACTTTAATCAAGTTCCTACTTGCAGTCACGTTTTTTTTAATAATTTTTTTTTCACTGAAGTTGCTGCTATTATGTCACAGTATATGGAATTATTAATTGGAATACAATGTCATATGTAGTTAAAGAAAATATTTTTACAAACATTTTCTTCTTAGGGTATCCACCAGTGATTTCACAGCATATTATTTTAACATAAGTAAATACATTCTTAGTTTCACAAGAAGTATAGACATTTTCAAATATCAATCCTTAAAAATATAATAGAAACAACTATTTATTGCAACAAAAGAGTTAATTTAATGACGAGGTATTTTCATTTAACTTATGTTGAACATGATGTCAACAACACCAACAATCTAAACTTATTTCATCTACCATGCTATGTATTTATACAACTGGCTCAATGCTCAATTACATTTAATGTGTATTTTTATGAGTCTTCTTTTTTTTTGCAGTTACTATAAAAATAAGTCATCTTTTTTTTACAACAGAGCTCAAATCTGAAGAGTAAAAAACTCTTGAGTTTGCACTTTTTCCCCATAGGGCAGATGAATAATTTATATGCAGTTACAGTTGTAGCTTCTTATAAAAAAAACCATAATTTCTGTGTAAGGTGTTAAAGACTGCCAATTCGTACTGAGCCTATTCTTGTGGTGAAGACTTAAAAGAAAGACACGATTCTAAATGATTGCATCCCTGAAAAGAGATATAAATTTATAACCATTTAACACCTAAAGGACCGGGGTTGCCGCCTACTAGATCTACTTATACCCCAAGATCAGGGTCGCTGCCAAGAATTTTTCCCCCTGGACTGGGGTCGCCACATAGGTCCAACTTTCATACATATACTTTCAGTTTGACAAGACCAGAAAGGTAAAAAGTAGGTTAATATTTTTAAAAAAACAGGATTATATTCTAAGCGAAGTGGACCTCTCCTGCAAGTATACTTGTCACCGGTCCATTATGTGTTATGGACAAATTAGGTGGAAACTTAAATTCGTTTGGTTCTCTGCAAATGCAGAATGATTTTTAGCAGGCTCAACAAATAAACCATTATTGCTGAAACGAATTTTACAAGAAACTTGTGCAATATATGACAGTGTTTCAGAAAATTTGCTAGGTTAATGTAGTTCAGATTATGTTTTTCTTCTATACTAGTTAATGCAGCCTAAAAGCACAAAGTGATTTTCAAATGCAGTAATAGATTGCATGAGCTGAGAGAAAGAAAACCTCATAATTGTCAAATAATTTCTCAAATTTAAGTACTTTGGAGTTGAATTTCAGAATAATTGGTTCTTTGGGACTGGATGATATTGGATGATGACAAGCGATAAGTTTAAACTCTGGGTTCTGTACATTTTATTGAGCCGTATTAAAACTATGAGATAAAACAGGAAAACTACACAAGAGCCGTGAAATCCTTATATTTTCACCTCTTCATTTTCTTGTTACTTCCCCCTGGTGAGGTAAAGAGGTGAAGTTTTTTCCGAGATGCCTTTGTTCCCATGATAGGAGTGGTGGCATTTAGTTTCTGAGCACCCGATGCACCGCCTGAAATAAGTAGGAACAAATAAGATAGTGATAGAATAATGCATTTTATGACATCTGATCCTGATATTATCAACCGGCAGCTACTGTGATTAGGTTCTTTTAATCATTGTACAAAAAATGTTCATTCTTGCTACTGACTGATTTCAGTTAATGAGTTATAAAGCTGATCAATAGAAGAATGCTTAAACATTATTATATTATAAGTCATTACATTCAAGACAACATTTGAAAAACTATGAAGGATAATTGTTACCAGGTAGCTTAGGAAATGTGAGGGTTATCTCAAAACTTAGCAGTCAGACTAATTTTGTGGGGATGCTACTGGTTTTGTTTCCTGTAGTTTTAACAATAACATTTTAAAAACTACTTGGTAAGTTTCTCAAGATACAGTTCAGTTTTACTTTCAGTGTCTCATGATGAAGTTAACGTTCCTAGACACTTACTTCAGGGTAGCAATGTTTAAATTATGACCAACATGAGATTCAATTGTTACCTTCTTACTGTGATCTTACTTCATGCACATGACATATAATTAACTGCTAATTCTTCCTGGGGGGTTTTTCCTGACTGTACTATAACTATCTTGCAGATAGTTGTTAATGTATGTGAGGGCAATAAAACAAACTTGACTTCCAATGCTTATGCTGCAAAATCTTGTGACTATGGCAAACACCAGGCAGTGGAAAACGAGTTAACATGTCTATAACATCATATAGACCCGACTTGTCTTGGATTTGGAATGTACAGAACAGACTTAAAAGCAACATTAGGTAAACTATTTTTATACAGGTTACAGCAATCTTGTGATGATAGAAAGAGGTTGATCAATATTCAGTATAACAATATGAACCTCTTTGTGTGTGTGGGTCTCTCCTCAGCGTAGCTGCTGGAGTGAATGGGGTGGAGCCCAGGGCTGACTTTTGTGGCAGATTCCCAAGAATTGCTTGCCTATAAGAAACAAAGAATATAAATAAGAGACATTCAGTTATACCAAAACAAAGATAAAACAAATCTTGCCCCTTTTTTTGTCTCATATATTTGAATCATTAGGATTAGCATTTTTAGGCAAATATTTTTCTCAGGTTATGAAAACAATACATGTATACAGAAAATTGAAATTTTTATGAAACTAAAAGGATCTCCTATTGGTATGAAAATTTTATGTCCCTCTTCAACAAACTGCATTGAGAGCTGGGATGTCTACCTACCCAGCACTATAAGAAGGAAAAAATGTACAGTTGAAAATTGATTTGCAGAGAACAATCTGTAATACCCATTTCTATATGAAAGTCAGCAGTCTTGTCATTGCCACTTCATCCTTTCAGTATTTTTGCATTCGACCAGCTTAAATTGCAGTGCTGAAATACATCAACACTTATCTTTCTGAATATGACTACCTCACAATTATGCCAAGTATTGAAATTTATTGAATCTTATTTATCCGTTTGTTGTGTTCCTATGTTCTCTCTATTTTCCCATCATAACTTCACCAGCATGCAAATTCAATGGATAAAACAGAGCCAGCATACATCCATTTTTTGCTTTTTCAATTTATAATATGAACCAACGTTTAGAATGCAAGCCCATTTTACAGGTCTGATAAAAATAATTTTCAGGTCTCTTGGAACTTTATATCAGTACGAGATTCATCAATGGAGTTAAATTATTGCATGTTTTAAGCAAAGATTCAAAAGCAAATGGTGGTCTGAAAATATTGTTATATAATACTAGCAAGTGCCATGCCTCGCTTTATTAATTAAAACAGGTGCTCCAACTTCATGTGTTGAAAGTTTCTAAATTTTATCGCAAACATTGGCACTTAAACAAATGCACAATCTTATCTTAATCTTATCTTGCGACCAACTTCAAACAAAAATTGTCAGAATTTTAAAGCCTGATAAAAAAAAATCTTCCTTTATGGAAAAAAAATTCAAGTCTTTTATGAAATTTTTAAAATGGAATTGACATTTCGGTACTTTGGTTCTGGAATGGGCCACTTCTGATGGGTATGCATTTCAATTTATTTTCTTTTCCTTCAACACAATTAAAAGTAAGATGGGAACTCTTGCCTAATCAAATCTTACTTTTTCGAAGATGTAAAAGGGCCTCCATCGCCAGAAGCTCGACGTTTCCGCATGATGTAAGGAGTGGTATCATTCAGAGAAATATCCTGGGTCTGAGACAGCGTAGAACAGTCTGAAGCAAGAGAGAGCTCTCCACGGAATGTACTGTTGGAGGACATGTTGATGCTCTTCCCGTCTGTGCTGCGCCGTAGTTTGGCAATACCTTGTGCTATAGAACTCACAATACCTGTTTAAATAAGTAGTTTTATTTGTTAAATAAGATGTTTACATATGTCTTGAAAACTGTCTTAATCAGTCTGATGTTACAATTATCATATTACAAGGCGTTGATATCTGAAAAATGCATTTTTCTTAGCTTGAGATTTCAAATGTTTAAAATGCACAAATTTATCAAAATTTTGTGGAAAGAAATAAGAACTTCTGTCTTCTCTTAATTATAAATGTATGGAAAGAGAAATATTTTTTTAAAGGTGTTTGCCCCAACTAATTTTATTTACATCAAACTCATTTGGACCTATCTCAAGATGAATGAGTAAAAGGTTGGAAATTCTTTCACAATATTTAACATGTAAATTTCACCACCTTGCTTTTTCAATGTATGCAACACATGTATGCATGTGGATGAAATTTCACTTAAAAGACAAACAAAAAGTTGATATGGCTAGCCAACATATTTTTTAACAAGAGGAAATTCTATTTCTAAGGAATTAACAGCAAACTTTATCAAAACAGTTGTTATTTGCCAGCTTGCCCAATGGTGAGACTCATTGTGACTATTATGGTAACACCCAATTCAATAATAAGAACTCCACAGTGTAGGAAAAAACTCAACCACCAAAGGCAAATAAAGGTTTGGAGGTCTAAGCAACCATGCCAATTAAAACTAAACCCACAAAACATGAAATTTCAACCTGAATCAGGTGTAAAAACTGTTTAGAAATGGTTTTAGCTTCAATGTCTAAAATAAAAAAAAAATTGACTTCTGAACACCAGCTAAACTTTAAAAGTCTAAATATTAAACTAAACCATTTGACTTACAACTCTTTTGGACAGAATGCAAGATATTTGTACATAACTTAATGTGAGATAGAGACATCTTCGCTAACAGAGCAACAAGAGCATATTTTGTTCAATGTAGCAAACCCACATGTGACATTTCCCACACACCTGTGAGTGATCCACTCCGTCTTCTTTTCTTTTTGCGCACAGTGTCTTTCCCATCGTCTAGAGTGTTGTCGTCACTAACATCCAAATCATCATCTGTTGCAAAACACTCTGACATCATATTATACTAAAAAAAAAAGGAGAAAGAAGAAGTTAATTTTGCGCGCAGGTATATTTCAATACCAAGAAAAATGTTAAATTTCCATTTATTTTTTAATAACTTGAGCATATCAGTATCCTTGAAATTGACTGTGTTGCCCTGTCTTTTCTTATCCTAAAATTTACCTTCAAACCTGCTCTCATTGTTAAAGACTCAAGAAATGTGTAATTAATTTTAAAAAACTGGCTCTTGTACTTGCATCAAAACTTGCAAACAAACCTGACTAAGATCTTTTCCCTCGCTCTACATTTTTACAAAAATATCTTTTATTAACCCAAACAACAAGAATCTGTCACCTCCCGACATTGACAGCAAACATTTCATCATATGATTACATGAGGAAAACTGAACCCTGAGTAATAGAAATTATTCTCCAATATGAGGTTCAGACCAGCAAGCCGAAATTATCTACACATAAATCATTTCTTTACGATGTAATGCCCTACCTGATGTCGAAGTGTTGCAGGCACAATTGCTACATGTTCCCAATGCTTGATCAGTAATTCCACAATGCAGGTCTGGACATGCAAAACCTTTTCCTCAGCCGCCGTCATTTTCTGGCTGGTCTTTGATCCTGCTCCACCTCCCAACAGGTTAGGGGTTATGACGAGGGCCAGGTTGTTGTAGGTCATCTTGTTTTTTTCACTGCGCTGGCCAACTCGGTGGAGGAGATGCATGGTGTAGCGCAGAGTGCCCAGATTTTCCAAGGGAAGTAGCAAGCACATGCGCAGAACACACTCTTTCTAAAACAAAAACACGATCACAAAGTACAAATTTAGTACTATGTTGCGCAAAAACAGTTTAGATGTAATTGTTGTGAACTGAAATGCAAAATTTTCAAACTTTTTAAATCTTAAAAATCTGTGTTTTACAGACATGACTTATACTATCCCCACTTTATGACTTCATACCAAAGGTGAATTCAACTCACATTCTTCTTTCCTTGAAGTGATAATAATCCATTAAAGAGGCAAGTTATATTTATCTTGATGACTGTGATGTCATTAAAAAATATAATGCTTGAAATCCTAGGTTAAATTACAGAGATTTTATGCATCTTCCTTACAAATCTTTGAACCATTAGGTATCCAGTGTCTGTTGGTATATGTTATTTTCTTACTATCCTGGTCCCTTCACTGCTAAATACTATTCCGATCTGCAAGCTAAGAAAATTCTAACTTAAAATGTGATGAACTTAACTGTATGACTTGTTAGCTTACTGAAATGGCTCAGTAGTAAAAGTGTACACTTCTTTAGCAAAAAAAAAAAAAAATAAGCGTTGGCAGCCTTTTGACGGAGGACAATGCATAATCCCTTGGTTACAGGAGACACAATTCATTCACTATAAGTTACAGACAAAAGGTTGACTGAGTTGCCCAAACTCACCGGATCTTTTTCTGTTGGCAACTGGAAACTCTTAAGGAACGCATCATGGTAGAGTGGAATGATCAGTGGTTCAGGCATTTCCCTGAAGAACTGTTTGATCAAAGAAGTGACGTCATGGATGTTAGCCTCTTCAAGTGGTTTACCATCCTCAACGGCAACCTGGAATATAAATTACTCAATTATAAATCAAACTGAAGCAAAATAGTGAAATTCAAATAGTTTAACGTCATACTTCAATTTAACCATAGTTTAAAGCTTGATGTAATTTTTTTTTTCTAAATGTTTCAATTACAGATTAAGTTTCCTGAAAAAAAAATATTTTTCAACTCAAATTTAAGTTCAAAACAAGCAATGTCTTTTTCTTTGAGAGCATAATTTAACCTTACTACTTGTTTTAACTCTATAACAATGGCCAGACGCTGTCAACATCCGGTGCACCATTTTAAATCCACGTTTGGACGCTGAACGCGTCCGATGTATAGTCATAACTAAGAAGGGGAGAAAGACGATGTACAAATAAAACTATGAAATAGTTTGACCCTGGAAGTTGATTATAGTAGATCGAACTTCCAAGAGAAGCTAAAATTAACTCTTAAATTAGCGATATTTGCAGCGATCTAGAAGTTACAAGCACATGTAGGTCTAGGCTTAGATCTAGATCTAGAAAAACTATGCGCAGAGTATGAGATAATTACATGGTTAAAGAGTTAAGAAACATTATAACAAGGCGACTCACCCTGAGCTCTTTCTGTCTACCAACTGAACCTGATTTTCTAAAAATGCCTTCACTTTCCGAGTGCTTGAGGACAAAATCACTCATACTTATCAAAAACCTAAAACAAAGGAAAGAAAGAAAAAAATTTCCAAAATAAATTGTTTTTAAAATGGATACAAGTATACAAGTAGCAATAGCTTGCATACCGCACCATTCTTAAACACTTATTTATACATCATAGATATTTCTTTACATTCATCAACAAAAAAAAATTACTTTTTTTTGGCTAACGGGGATGAAAGCAGCTTGCATATAAAATAAAAAAAATTAAAAAGCAGGAAAATTTATCAAAAACCCTATGAATACTGATGCCTGGTACTGGTTCTTACCAGTTGCCCCTAAAAAAATCCTTGATGTGCAAAACCATCACAGTGACTGTCGGAATACTTCGCTGTTTAAACTTAGCTAGATTTTTGTTGTTTTTTTTTAAATAAAAAATCTTTTCATTTGGGCTTGGTTTCCTATGGTACAGTGAGCTTGTCCCCATAAGAGAACATCCATAGACAGACAAGCATGAATCTAAACTTTAGAGATTTTCTATAAATTTTGAAAGTCTTAATGTTAACATAACATTCCTGCTTTTGCGCTACAAAAATTGCATAAAAATATTGAAAAAAATTGTAATTCCTGCAAAAATCAGCAAACATGCATCCCTTGGCTAATATTAGTGCAAAGACAAAAATAGTCCTACATCAGTTTGAGTAAAAGAAACTCTTGTTAATGTTATGCACAAGCAACTTTCATGACAGTGTATGAGTGCCTTAAAATTTTTTCTTTCAGAACTTTCTCCTTTTGTGTTAGTACTGTTACAGTTGGTTGAATCTGGTGGCCATGAACTTGAGATATAAGGTTCAAAAGCCAAACCTTAATCAATATGAAGTTTTCTTGCACAAATGCATAAAAAAAATTTGTACTGCAATTTTCCCCATTACAGGTTTGATACACAACCTTAAAAGTTAAATTAATTATCATACTATTTTACAATATGTATAGCTACATAGAACCAATACTGATGTACGGTAGTGAAGCCTGGACAATTACAAACAAATTTAAAAAGAAGCTTGAAGCAGTAGAAATGTGGTTTCTCCGACGAATGTTGAAGATACCTTGGACAGCAAAGAAAACAAATGAAAGAGTGCTACAACTACAAGAGGCACAAAGTAAACGATGTCTTTTAGATAAAATACGCAAAAGACAAGCAACCTTTTTTGGCCATATCATGAGACAGGAAAAACTAGAAAACTTGATAACAACGGGAATGATGACGGGTAGACGCTGTAGAGGTAGACAGAGAGAGAGGCTGACTGATGGCATGGCAAAGTGGCAGGTATGGGCAGTGTGGTAGTGATGTTGCAGAAGACAAAGATGCGCCAGGAGTGCAGAAGACTGATCGCCAATGCTATGGAGCAGGGCACCTGATGATGATGATGATGATGATATCAATTATCATTGTACTTAAAACTTGATTCAGCCGATTTCATAAAGCCATTGTGTCATGTACCAACGGACTGCAAGAAATAAACATTTTTAAAGTTAAAAAGTTGTAATTAACTTGCTAACACCATAAGTAAATAAGTTACACTTAAGAAGAGACAAATCCCAAGGGGATCTTTATTTACTTAGATTCAGTATTTGAAGCTTTAAAAAACTTACTGTGGAACATAACCATACTGGTCCAAAAATACACATGGGATCTGAGACAAATGCTGTCCAAATATTTTGTTGCCTATTACACCCTCCTGCAAAGAGACAAATTTTTATAAATTAATACTTTTAAAAGCATAAAAAATATTTAATAAATTCTTTTTCCACATTTTCATGTCAATAAACAAAGCTATTTTTTGAAAGGGAAGAATTTCCATACAGTGGTGCCACCCTGAATAAGCCTAAATTTCATAGTACTTAGTACTAGTAGTAATCAGACGCAATGAAGGGTAATGAAGAGTAATTTTCAATTGCAATAATATTTATAGTGGCACCCATTTGATTAAATCCTGCCGAAAAACACAAACTAACTTATGTCCGATATTTATCTTTTAAATTGCCAACAAGAAAAAAAAGGAAAATCAAAATGATATTTTAATTTATTTCCTTATTAACAATAGATTTTAAAAAACTCCTACAAGTTGTACAAGTCTTCACGATCTTGACTGTTTTGGTTTCACATTATCTAAATAGTGCATCAGTTGAGAAGTTTGGCTGAGAGTGAGAGCATCTATAGCTAATTATGAAGAATAATTCTTAATGAAAATTATATAAATAGAATCTAGTGTCAACCCAGTGTGGAAATCCTGCCTTAGGTTCTCTTGAACAATGGCAGTCCCTCAAAACTTTTCTCGTTTGAAAGAAATATATTGATATCGATTACTTTAAAGTTTAACAGGTCAGTGTTTACTTTTATAGATCTAGAGAAGAAGACCTTTTAGTTTTTAATTTTTTTCCTTTGTAAATTGAAAATCAGCCATGATTTGAAATGTAAGTTTCATAAAATTAAAAATTTTCTATCTCACCTGTTAATCATTAATCATTCAATGTAGTCAATACAATATGTTTCTATTAAAGAGGCAAAGTCTTGACTTAAGGGACTGCTATCGTTCAAGAGTAGGCCTAACCGGTTGTGCCTAGATCTCAATAACCCTCCATAACCCTCAAAATCCCCAGAGAACCCTTGAAAACTCTTGAGAAACCCATATTATAAACACAAAGTAAAATTTGAGAAATCTACATGTAGGCCTATACCAAAAGTCCAAAACATGAATTTCATATGGCTATAATTTGAAGGATAATTTCCGTGTGATACTGCCACACCTGGGTTAAGTACAGTGTTTCGGTAAAAGGAACAATGGCGGTACCAAGGTTTCATTATACACCCCACACACCCCATATAAGTAGCCTAGATGCAATTTACCTTGGGTATCAAAATATAACAATCATAAACACAATGCAATATTTAAACTTAAAGGCAACTAATTTTCAGTACCAATATTTATATCTGAATCCCAATTGCTCATCATTAGACATTACTTGAGTTGACCGCACAAACCTTTAGAAGAACAAGCAGACGACATACCACTGTCAATTTAGGCTTCAATTACATGAAATCGATGGATTGCTTCAGTTTTGTTTTTTTTTTTACAAATTTGTAAAAATATATGCAGGGTTCTCGAGAGTTATCAAGGCTTATCGAGAAAAAGCAGCAGCAGACCAATCACAAGATAATGACTTTTAAAAGCTTTGTATCTAGGTAGATCTACAACGTCTTGTATTACCAGATTCTCATTTGCAAAGCAATAGATCTTATCTTAATTGATGGTCTAGTCTAATCTACATAGTCAAAAGCTCCAGGCAATTACCTGAGAGTTTTGTGAAGACAAGGAAATACTTCGACGGGATTGGTTCTGTTTCTTCACTTTTTTAGATTTTGGCAGTTTAATTCCCAGGTCTCGCAGATCATGTCGAATAAGAGAATGAAGCCTGTCTATTCTGTCAATGCTGTTGATTAATGTAGGCCCGTCCATTTTGTTTACATAAGCCCATCCGAGCCCTAACAAAATCTAGATCTAGTTTGTCAAGTCCTACTCCATTATTAATGAGTTTATTTTGAATAGCAGATATAATCCCAGCCTAGTCAAATCAAATGTCTATTCACGTTCTACTTCCGCCCGAGGGGCCTCTTCAAAGGTCCCACCTGTGCCTTTCATTGGTTAGTATCTTTGAATGCCACATTAGCTTGTTATAGTTCTATCGTTATGAATGTATAAATTCTACAGAATAAATTTATGTAAATGTCAATGACTTCAAAATAGTGCATGTCCATTATTATTAAGCTTGATATTGTATTTAATTATTTTTTTCCTTTGAAATAGAAATAAAGAAGTGTGGTTTAGTTTATCAATTTCACACCATGTTTAGAGCATTATTTGAAACTAAATGATTCTTTTAAAATAAAAAAGTGATTAACAAAATTGTTTTCAAAAATAGCGTAATATAATTTATTTATCATAGATGTTTAGAGCTCTAATTTGAATGGATTTTTTTATTTGCAGTTTAGCTTGTAAAACTAGCTTCTCTGGCCAACAACATAGACAAGAGGTCATATCCGGTAATAACAAGAGCCAGCAGAGCAATGTTTTCAAGTGAAGCTTGTTTGTTTATCATAAGATCGCATCGTGACGACGAGGAGGTGCCTAGTTCTGGGAAGAGCGTGTATATTAGGCCTACCACACCGAGGCCAAGATTCTAAAACTTCAACGTTTTTTCAGGCATAGGCTTCTGTCAATGAGTGCATTCAGCCATTCACTTTTGCAGTTTGGATTTCGTAAGGGCCATTTAATGTGGTTAGTAAACAACTAAGCAAGCGCGACTTCGCTCATTTATTTTTGTTTATATTGCGCAAAACTTGATTTCTTGCAGGCCTTTAGCATTATGTCATAATTTAGATTTTGATAAGATAATTATTTTTTCGGGCGCCGGATCTACATGCGAGGCTTGACCTTGCACATTGTTCCATGTAAAATAGATTTGGATCCAGGTCTAGTCTAGGTTATGGCATTAAGTCCACTGGTCCAGTAGCCCTCGTCATATCTTTGGTGCGTTTTCTTCGTCATATCCCTCGCGCATGTGCTTAACAATAGATAAAATGGAGGGGTGGACATATACTGCGCAAAAAAATTCAAACTCTAAATTAAATATAGAAGATAAACTTTAAGCAAGAAAGTGAATTATAAATGTAATTTATCATTATTATTAGAATTATTGTCAATGTGATAAATCTGTTTTTATCGTGGGTCTATTAGGGCCTACTACTACTACTGCTTTTTGTGAGAATGAAGAGATTGTCGCATGTTTGTGATTATTAGAAAAAAAATATTTTGTCTCAGACAATAATTTAAATAGTACTATTTCCCAAACCCTTTCTTTTTACCCTCTTTATTGTATAACCGTATTTCAGTAAAAGGTTCCATTGGCTCACTAACAGTAGCACGCGCGTAGCCCAATTGACGAGATCATCCAATTCCGGATGTTCATGTTTTGTGTGTGTAATGTTTTATTGTGCTTTTCTTTATTGCAAACCAAAGTACAAGCTCATCCAATGCATCTGACTTAATGGTAATCGTTAATCTTAAATCGGGGTATAGAAAATTAATTCCATGTATGTAAGATGCAGAAGAAGGCCTGAATTACTTTATAATAAATAATGTAATAAGTCTTGGATCATAATTGTGAGCTCAGGCAGCATAAGCCGGTGTCACATCTTATAGGCTAAATATCATGAGTCTTGTTATGAATTACCTGCATTAAATTGATACAATAAATGCGATAGGCTTAAAGCTAATGACCGGTTTAATAATAATAGTAATAATAATAATAAAATAACTTAATATCTAGTTTTGTTTAAAACGTGTGTGAGATCTGTTTTTATTAGAGTAAAAACCACAGTGGTTGACTTTTGTTTAGCTGTCTCGTAAGAGAAATGTGAATTGGGGATTAATATTTTTTGTGAAAATTATCTTTTATCCTCCTGGAAAAGTGGGTTAAAAGACAGAACATTTTTCCTTTGTTAGAAGACATAATAAACAACCACGATTTAAGCTCTTTAATGGGTTTTTGTGTAGCCTACTGTCGTTTGTTAATAAAATCCTTCATACGTATATATATCACGCCTAAAATTTGACTTAAAAGTTAAATGCGTACCAATCTATTCATAAGTCTCTCTCTCTCTTTCTCTCTCCCTCCCTCTCTCTTTATGTTTCTCCTCTCTCTCTCTCTCTCTCTCTCTCTCTCTCTTTCTCTAAATACTAATGTAGAAGTCACAACACTTGGAGTATATCTAAAAAGTAGAAAATAATGTCCAAAAAGGATGCATGTAAATCTGTACGATCTAAATACTCTCTCTCTCCCTTTCTCTCTTTCTCTCTCTCACTCGCTCTCTGTGCCTCTCTTTGTCTCTCTCTATATCTATCTATCTGTCTGTCTCTCTTTTGATCTCTCGCTCCTCTTTCTTTGTGTCTATCTATCGATCTTTCTATCTGTGATAGGTTTTGGGGTAAAATAATACAATCAGTAGAATGCTCAGCTTTAGAAGCGAAGTAATTGTCATAATTACTTAAACTTTGGGTCCTGTTACGACTTTTAAGTTTCAGGCTGTTGCTTTCTTCATATGACTGGTTTGGGACTTTAATGTTTCAGGCTTTTGCCTTCCTCAATTGGCTGGTTGGAACTTTGACGTGTCAGGCTGCTGCCTTCTTCAGTCGGACCAATCACACACGCTCAGCTCTGTCGTTCGTGGGAACAAATGCTATACCGCGCTGTCAAGAGGAGAGCCTATAGAACTTTTTTTATCGAGACCAGCCCTGATCCCAATCATCTCCGCGTTGAGATGAGCCACAGAGCACCTTAGCTAGTGTAACATAAACGCAACACCCAATTATGTACTGTATGTACTAATCTAATCTACCAGTCTTGGTGCGACTGGTTTTAAACTCAACCGAAATGCGCGGAAGGAGAAGCTTGTTTTGTCGTGTTCCTCAGGCATAATCGGGAAATTCCTATGTCGTGAGGCCAGACTGACGGTGCATGCTACACGATTTCGCGAATAAACACCAGGTAAATATGTAATGCCCGCTGTAGCCTACACGAGAAAGAACATGTAATACAGCCAGGGCTACGAAAGGGGAGGACCAAAGCTGGTTAATCGCCTGTCAACTAACTTGTCAATCCTAGCGCAGACCGGCGCTCTGACCAACCGCAATTTTTACCCCCAGGCCGCGATGAGGCCTTAGAAGCCATGCCTTGAAGAAAAAAAATCCTATCCGTTGCTCTACATTGTCTGCTGCAGAGACTGTCAAATTCGTGCTTTTTGCGGTTTGGCTTTAGTTCCAGACCTGACCTAGATTCTAGATCTTGAAAACTGCTGTTGATCAGCTTCTAATCTGTAGATTGGGGCTAAGATCTTGAAAAATGCTGAATTTTATAAGCTCAAAACAAAATCACTTATGTGGGAGGGGGTGAGATAGCGGTTTTTTTCACCCCTTTATGTCCTTGCTATGCCTTAAATTTTACAGACTTTGTAAATCTAAATGCTACTTAACTTCAGCTTAAGAGTGTAGGATTTAGCTGACACGACCACTAGGCCTAATTTTACAGATTTGGATCTACGTGGTAATTTAAAATTTTCTCATTCACTTTCCCGGAAACGATTGAGTTTTCCATGTATATAGTACAGACCTGTACACTGCTCCACTCAAAAGCCTGAAGCACAGAAAATTGTTTGCAAAGGGTTTTGTGACTAGCACAGGCCAGGGTCATAGCTAATCTCGATAATAAGATTTTACGTCATAATCTGGATACTTCAGAACAAGATAAGAGCGTCTGTGTGGTTTGTGGGAGGAACATGATTCGATAGCCCGCTTTTGTAATCCTTGTATACCGTGAAGGTCATTGTAGTTTGGTACCAAACGTCTTTCAGCTGATGTTAGATAATATTTATCCGAACGGTACCAGTCTCGTTAAGTCAGTCGGGTGCTGTTTTTGTACCACAGTTCATCATTTAACCGTGATTCACAAATTTTCATTGAGAAATCGCAACACCGGTGTGTGACATGTATGCACTAATGATTACATGTATTTTTTAGTAGCATTGATGGGCTGAACTTACGATCACAAACGCAACAAAAATTGGAAGGGTATATAATTTTGATTCATAACCCGAAAAGTAAACCCTGGTTTGGAAACTAAATAATTACTTAATTCTGACGAAAATTTTAAGTCTTGAATTCTTCGAATGTACACATAATGGGAGAATAAAAATTATGGTGTATCTGATATGTCCCAAGTTCAATTAAGTCAGTGGTTGGAATTCTATATTTTTAGAGTTTTTTCTGTGTGAGCAGTTCGTGTCTGATGTGACAAATAAGAGCTGGTGGTCTGGTAAATAGTAAGACTTTTAATCACTGATTAGTCTGAAACGTGACTGATAACTCTGGACAATATATACCGTTATACGGTACAACTATTGGCATGACTTAGCTTCGAACTAAAACCAAAGGACCACGCCTTACCTTTGCCTCTCTCTCTCTCTCTCTCTCTCTCTCCTCTATCTCCTCTCTCTCTCTCTTTCCCTCTCTCTCTGCTCTATCCGATTGTGTTCACGCCTTCTCACCTTCCCAGCTGAGAAGATGTGGGGGTAAATCCCCGAGGTGAAATGGTCAGCAGGCTTCGATCGCCCACCGCTCTCTCGGTTCATTGGTTTCATCAGCCCATGACTGCCCAACGGAAGTCTATAAATATAACCAGGGGCGGTTACAATACATGCATGAACGGTAATCATTTATGACGCAGTCTCGTGTAAACATGTTTAAAAGACTATTGCATCGGGAAGAGGAAGTTGTGAGGTCTCTAACTAATAACATTACATATATATAGATTGCCTCAGCGAAAGAGGTATATTTGGAATTTCTGGAAATTGTTGATTTAGGTCACCATTATTTTGGCGTAAGAGGAAAGTTGTTTAACAGCGATTTGTCGGACCTCCTCACAGAGGACACGCCTCCCGTTACGTAAATGGTTTACAATTTTTTCGGAAGTAAAGAACTTTGTTGTTCAGTGCGCTGTATATATGTACAATCATGTGACTCTACTTCCGTTATTTGCCGAGAAGGCGATTGATCGTTAAACCAGGCACGACAGATTACTTGCTGTGATCTGAAAGAAGTGTTTAGGGGGCAGGGCAGCCGGCATTCGTGTTTGGAGACAGGCTCACTGGCATACCTAGGAACCTAGATGAAAGTTGATTTTATGTTTTAAATTATGTGATTACAAAGACTGGGTGTTTGATTGCTTTGCAAAACCAGCTGTTTCATACCTGGTAACATGACAGGGAATATACATAGGTTTGTTTTAAAATACATGACTGTGCCGATCTGGTTTTTATATGAGACTTGTTTATTCTCGATTCAAACACAGGTTAATCAACCGCTAAGCAGTGAAGATGAGACTTGTTTATCTGCTTCATAAATCTAACGCTGTGCCGAAAATGGAAAAAAATTTTATGGTCAAACAGAAAAAAAAATGTTTTTACCATACATTGATGTTTCTCTGATAATTCGGCCTCGCAAGCGCACTGAATTAAAGCTTTTATGTGGGTTGCTCATTCATTTTAGCCATAGATAAGCGTCCATCAGTTTTTATTTCACGTGTTCGTGGTTAACCCAATAACAATTCCGTTCTTTGTTACGAGCCGAGTCGTATTGTCACCCACAGAAGCATTACCTTATGGTGTGTATGTGATTTTCAATCCCTGTTGTACGAAGGTCATCTAATGAAAATGCTATTTTCTTTTGTTTACCAGAATGACAGCTGTGGTTACGTTTAATCTTGAAGAGTTAATCTCCATTTTGGACTCAGCCGTGCTTTCTTATTGATTTCACACTATAAATCGTTTCACAATTTTTATCATGCATACGCAATCGCGATATACGGAGCGAGAGGAGAGGAAGAAACGCTCAAATTTAAGGCACCTTAAGTTATTATCTTGACCCTATAAAAGTTCAATAGCTCCTTAAAATCGGTAACTCATTGTGCCTGAAGAAGATGCTTAAACCGTTAGAGTACAGATCAAGCAGGAGTAGAAGATGGTGTCGCGGCAAATAGCCTCTCATAAAGCATAGTGACCTAGAGACTTGATGCGAGAGTGTTTTATAGCAGAGGAACATGGGATATCGCACCTATAGACGGGGTTCATGACCTTTTCCAGATCAATGAAGGTTCGCGACCTTTTCCGATCAGTGAGTGACTGTTCTGAACAGAACGATCTCAGAAGCTCGCGACGATATAATGGACGGTTCCAAATAGAATGATGCCCAACAAAAGGCTGGTCAGCGAGAACCGCTGATCTGATGGACCACTTAATCACTGGCGCATGCCAACAGACAGCGGTTCGATCAGGAAGAAAGAACGTTTTGAAGAAGCACAGAGATTGCTCTTCTCTCAAACTATAAAGTAGAAGCAAAAGCTTTATCATAGGCGGAATGGGGGCACTTTTTGTCTCAATTGTTCAAGTTTTACAATTTTTATATATCTCAATTTACTTAACTTAAAGGACCATCTGTTAATTGTTTTATTCACTGAAGGCATGCAAATCCTTGAAGTTGAACGTGGATGTGGGATGGAGTAAATATTTTGCTTATGACCGAATGCACGAATATCTATTTGCCTTGGCATTGTAAGCAATGGTCCAAAAGGTTAGTTTCGAAGATATGGTCTTCGTCGACTCTCAACTAGAGATCTACATGTATTTGTTTTTCAAATACCTATTGCCTTGTTAGGGAGGTGAAATGATTCGGTGACTCGTTTATTTTTGAGAGACGCAGTACATGTAGTTCGATGACTCGGTCTGTGTTTTCTTCGATTGACTCATTCCAATCGTTACTATAAAAATGAATTAAAAGTGCTTTACCATCGGATCACAATCACAAAACAGTCTTATAGTTTGCTAACGGGTTGGTCCGTTCCTATAATAGTATAAGCCCTGGCTACCGGCATGAAAATGAATGTTACGTGAATTTACTGGTCTCTTTTCCCTTTTTTTTTTGATACTGTAAGATGAGGATCATACCAAAGTCCTTTGATTATACCCCATTCTTCAAGAATCCCGTGGATAGACTATGTACTAAGTGAACGATAAAGACGGAAATTCAGCTAACTGTGTTTTTTTTTTAATTTGAAGATAGATTATAAACTTGAAATATTGGAAATCGTTTGGTATATTACACAGGGTCTTTGTTATTTACTCCTCTATGTTTCTTTTTTTTTTTTTTCAAATTTATCAAATATGTTGAGAACCATTTTTTTCTCAAACAACTTTGCCTTCATTGTGCTTTAGTTTATTTGTGATGCCACAACAAATTTTTCATAGGTTAGATTAGATGAGAGAGAAGGGGGGAGGGGGGTATGTGAGAAAGTACCCGTCATTCATATAACAATATCGTATCCTCCTTTCTCGTTTTCTATCGTTTTAACTAAGTAAGAGGGTAAACCATTTTGACATCAGTCACTGTTATAACACTTTAATATCTGTTATCGTGTATTATATGTAGATATCTGTGTTTTTAAGACGAAGGTGTAATCTACATGAATTTCCCATGATGGGATGAATAAAGCTATTCTTATCTTATAATATAACATTATATATCAATAACTGATGCACTGACAAAGCCTGGTACGGTAGTCATTGTTTCATTTCTCTCTTATTTGCTTGACTGTGACCTTTATGCCTGCTTATCGTACGCATGTTACAGAGCATACCGTAGACCAGGCCTTTTGTGTACATGAAGACAGCGTAACTTCGTCTCTTTCTTTTTTTTTGTGCTCATCTCACGATACAACGTGTAATGTACGTCGTGAAACCAATTTTTAATTATCATTTCATCATTTAATTCAATAATTCATTGACATTTATTCTGTCAATATAGAAGAATGGGGTGTAACGGAAATAGGTGATGTGTCGACTGATTGCCGTCAAAACATGAACCAGCTGCCGCTTCTGCCAGCTGTGGTCTGACAGGTGTAGTCAAAGCAAACGGTCTGAGATGCGATCATTGATACATGGAGAGACAATGTAGATAGCGGGCATATCAATGTATTGTTCCTCTTTCTTGTGTGAGTGAGTATGTCTGTATAGAGCATGACAAAAAACAGCTACCTGCAGTGCTGTGACAAGTAAGAGCAATATTCGAGAAAAAAAAGCTCGCGTTCCATTAATGCCCGGGATAAATGTAGTGTGGTGCGATTATTAAGGATTATCGGATTATCATGTGAGCTTTTATTTATCTGCCATTGTACGATCTTGCTTGACAGATGGTTTGATTTAATCATGAATGTGTATTCTCATCTAACAGGTGCACATCTCGTATTTTTAGTGATTTTTTTAAATCTGTGAACGTATTGATTAGAGGAGCTTGGCGGAATGTTTTTAACGAAAATGGCAAAAAAAGAATAATATTATTCTCTCGAACATGATCTGTC
>BMAT01011015.1:78088-88961 GCA_019649035.1 Elysia marginata
TTTAGTTGCTGTTACTTCTTGCAGTGGCGGTATTCACTCCCTTGTATCAATGCAGCTCTGATCTTGCAGAAATGCTACCCGATGGGCTTGATTTTATTTTTGGAAGCTTGTGAAACGAAAATAGAAATGTCTCGGACAAAGTGATAAAGGAGTAAACAATTGAAATGCCCGCCGGTGTTTTTGGTCTTCCTGTTTGCTTTTGGTGGTTTTTTTAATTAGCCATTTGTCTTATTTTAAAGCTTGCGTTTTTTTTAGCTATTGTTGGTGACCTAAAAAGAAAGCAAGCCGAATTAAAAATAGATGTGCTATAACCTCTCTCTATCTCTTGTCTGTCTGTCTGTCTCTCTCTCTCTCTTTCATTCTCCCTCTCACTCACTCACTCACTCCCCCTCTCTCTTAGTCCTCTATCTCTCTCTGTGTCTGCCTTCCTGCTCTCACCTTGTGGCAGCAACTTTTTTTTTAGCAGGGCAACTAAATAGGAAGGTAATCCTCGATTGCGGTACACTGTATGGTCTCTTGTGTATTGTATGCACTTTTCTTCTATTTCTGTCACGTCGGGGAGACGACGCGCTCTTCACTGCAAGTGGGCCCTCTGAGAGTCGGCTCATTATGAAGCAGGTTGGGAGTCGTTATTGGAAGATGGCATGTCTGGGTTGATCACACTTGTCCTGGGATGCCACCAGTGACCAGTAATTTCGGGTTGATAGATTGTGCTAATGTCATGTGAGGATTTGAGGTATTCGTACTCCCCCTATTGCGAGGGGGGTAGCGGGGCGGGGGTAAATAGCTTTATTGACCCTTCACCAGGTTGCAATATGCGAAATTCTTCCATGTAAAAGTTCACGAGGGTTTTTTGTGTCACAAAATTTTGTACAGGGTTTTTTTTTATGGAGAGACCCTTCATGTGAATATTGAATTAATTTTTTGACTTAAGAGTTTTTGGGTTGTTTTATTTTTCGTGAGTCTGATCTTTCGATTTTCCCTTAGTGAATGTATTTTGTTTTGTTGCCTGTTTAGAGCTCTGTTTTGTACCTCTAGGTCTGTTGCTCACGATGTTAGCTACATAAACATTCCCTTAATATCCTAACTCATTCAATATCCTCACTTCTAGCGTGATTGATTTTTAGGTTCCTTTGTTGTGATATACTACGATATGATTTGTGAGATCTAAAAGCTAAGAACTTCTTGTCCCTGCAGGCACTGGATAACCAAGTTCCCTTTACACTTTGACATGGACACTCGAGTAACGACCACCGTGAAGAAGTTGAGTTCTCTTCTCCAGGCAGAGGGAAATTATAAGCTGAAAGAGTTGGTCGACGTTTCTAAAGTGTGAGTCATACTCACTTTGACAAACTGTACGCCCATTCACCAGCCCAGATCAGTCTGTTTTTTAAGAATAAAGGCGCCGTAAGAGGTATATCTGTAGGGGAGGATTTATGAAGTTTATGACTTTTTTACCCAATCTGAGGATACGACTCATAATAGGTTGGTTTCTCTTACACAGCTTTTATGTTTAACTTCTCTAAGCGCTAAGATAATTTGCTGTGAACTTTGAGATAGATTAGACTTGTCTCCCAAGATTTGCTCACAGAAGAAAATTTATACACGATGCTGATGATGTTAGATTGCTTATAGAAAGCGGAGGCTAAACGCCCAAGCTGTTTCCATAGAATTTTAGTCATATGTCTATCATTAAGACGCTGCGTCCTTTTATGTATGTATATCTCCTTATTTGAAAGCGTATTTGGTATGCATACAGATAGCAAAACCAAAAACGATTTTGCACAGATACCTGATTCATCTTATTTTATGCTTCCTTTGAGCCAAATCCCCCAACAGGTATGAGCAGCTGGGTTTGGATTGGAGTATATAAATCAGTCAGCAGAATATCAATACACCATTTCATCCATGATTTCGTAAACCTTAATTTTATCTTTTTTGTGCGGACAATGGTTTAACTGTGACTTCTTTCCTGTGTGGTGTCTCACCTGTGTATAGACCATCCTATGACTGGATGCGGAACATGTCAGTTCGGAACACAGTGTATGGCAAGCACTCCAGGAAGGTGTCGCTTGTGTTCAACCACCTGGAGCCCAAGGAGTTGGCCTCACAGCTCACCTACTTAGAATACAAGGCTTTCCGCAGAGTGCATGTACGTGGACCTGTTTATTGTTAATATGTGAACAAACTTGCACGTACTGTGTCTATGTTTCTTTTTTTTCTAGTACCTACAAGCAAACAAGATGTGGTCTTACACAAGTTACAGACTCTTATGCAGGGCCAAACGGGCCTGTAATATAACAAACAAGAGTGTCTTAAGAGAACTTGACAGGCCAAACAAATAGAAGTGAAAAAAAGATCTCATGATAACAGTGCTACATGAGAATTTATAAGTAAGAAGATGCAAAGAGCGTCCACTCAGTTCGTTGATAAGTAAAATCACCTCGTCAGCCAGCCTGAAGTTCCATGTGATAATAATTATGTAATAGAAGGTGTAGGAATGGTTAGCTAGCGTAAGTTGGCGGCAAACAGGTTTCCTACTGCCTTGATCTGCGATGAAGACTGAGTCATAGACAGTCACCTAAAGTTTTATGATTACTCAAAAATAATTATTAATAAGTCAGCAAGAAAAAATTTTGTTTTTGTTTTAATCAGTCGTGCTGTATGTTGATCTTCATTAAGTTTTCCTGACATGCTTTCATTCTAGCCCGTGTTTCAAGTTACAGGATCTCATTTTAAGTAATCATAAATGCCAAGCAAGGAGATTCTTCGCATACGTACAGATCCACCTGCAAACACATCCACACACATTTTATGTGTTTAATCAATCAAAAATTCTCTTCCTTAGTTTTCTGACTACAAGAATTATGCTGTGTCAGCCTCACTCAAAGACCAACCAAAGCTCGAGCGCTCCATTGCTCTGTTTAATGGACTCTCCCAGTGGGTACAGTGTATGGTGCTAAGCAAAACCACGCCTCAACAACGGGCTGACGTCATCTGCAAGTTCATAGATGTTTCCAAGGTTAGCTTTTCTTTTGCCGGGTTGATATTTTTCTTGTATAGTTCTTCATACAAACTTAATAAAGTTTTAGTCTTTTTTTTTTTGCTGCATGTGGAAGTCACTTGATCAATCAGAATTTACTTGTCGGCTTAACCGTTTTATGTGACTGAGATATGAAGAAAAGGCTGATAAATTTCATTTAAAGAGTGATCATTCCTTGAAGTATCTGAGAGTAAACTGAAAAATAAAGGAATATTGACTTAGTCTGTGTTCAAACCTTTATTTCATTTAAACAAATATTATTCTTTTTATATACTGCATAGACACATTGTACGAATTTTAAAAGTTGCAAGAAAAATAATTTTTTGAAGGCCTCATGGTCATGCTTTTATGATTTTAATTTTATGCAAATAGCAACTTCAGCAATGTTCAGAAAATTCTTAGGTTTCAATTTTGCTTTAGATTGTAGCTAGATTGTAACAACATCCATTGCTTGTTTGCAGCATCTGAGAACATTGCAGAATTTTAATACTTTGATGGCCATAGTTGGAGGGCTGTCACATAGTGCATTGGCTCGTCTTTCCAAAACAATCAGCTGTTTGCCACCTGAATCTCAAAAGGTTGGTTTCTGCTTGTTCTCTGCATGACCCTATTGTTAAGTTTTCTTATCTGTTTTCTTAAATTTTGTGTTGGTGACATTTGAAGTAGAAAAAATAGTGTTTTAGTGCTTCAAAAAACTCAATGGTGGAATTAATAAGGATTACAAAGAAGTGAATTCAAGAGTTGAATTTTGATTATTTTTTGTCTAGTTATTTTTCAAATTTTGATTTAGAAATTGCTAAAAACGGGACGCTTTAACAAGTTTCGCCTTACACATGCAACTTATTTGTTTTCTTTTATCTAAACTTACGAACTCATAAGAAAGACCCTGCTGGGAATGGAGAAATATTTCCATAATCAAGAAAACTGTTGACCTTGTTTCTCACTCGCTGCAGACTTTGGTGGACCTGACCGAGCTTCTCTCTTCGAACAACAACTTTAGCAACTACCGCAAAGTTTACCACCAGTGCAATGGATTCAAAATTCCCATTTTGTAAGCAGAAAAATAGGGAGAATTACATTTCTAGATTTTCTTTTTCTCATTTATCCTTAGGAGGTGCTAGGATTTATATGAAAAAATTTTAACTCATAATCTGATAGTGTTTCAGTGCGACCAAAAATTCCTAAAGTACAATTGTATCAATAGTGTTTTTTTTTTTGTGTTTCATTAACATTGATCTATTCTCAACTGGCCAGAGAGTGCTAAACAAGCTTAAGCCAATGTTGAAAATATAACCATGAATATGCGATATACTTTTATGATTTTTTAAATTAAAAATATATAACACTCCTTTTGCATCTTACTCTGAAAGTTTTAAAGGTACTGTTTGGTATTGTTAGAATTTTAGGTTGTGGGGAATGAAATGTGGGGCTAGTGCAAGCAGATTTGACTCCAGCTCACAATTTGACCTGCGTTAACACTTCAGGGGGGTTCACTTAAAGGACCTAATCTCACTGAACACAGCTGTGCCTGACCGGGTGGAGGGCAATCTGCTCAACTTCCGCAAGATGGCGCAGCTGGCCGTTATTTTAAGAGAGCTGACTCGTCTTCAGAGACAGGAGAACATCCCAGTAGATGCCAATATGGACCTGGTCAACACCCTCAGGGTGCGTTATGAAATGAAAAAATATATGTAGTTTTTTTTTTTAAATGTCTGGTCTAGTTTAGTATAGTGGTGTAATTGTGAGTGGTACTTGTTTAAACCAAAAACATATTAGAGCCCAATGAGCGTTGTTTCCTCTAGATGTAATCTGGGCAAGATAAAATTTGAGTCTTATTTCCGTTGCCATCATTTCAGTTTAAAAGAGTTTAGTAGTATTGTTGTTATTATGAGTATTGCTGTGGGTTTCTACTATCATCACTATTCTCATCATTACTGTTTTTCTTTATATTTCCATTACTGTTGTTACAGTTGTGGATGATTGTGCTAATGATGATGATGATATATATATATATATATATGTATATAGTATAAAAATCCCTTTTGGGAAATTTGTTTTCGTTACTCAGCGTAACTGTGTCGCCACAGAGCAGCGCCACTAATGCCCCAGCAGACCAGTACATTTGAAGCCTGTAGCTGGGTACCCATTTTACAGGTGGGAAGTTAGGGTAAAATCCTTTCCCAAGGCAATTGCAACATGGAATGGTCGAGAATCGAACCCGCAACCTCCAGATCTCGAGTCTGACGCGCTAACCACTCTGATATTGTTATCATTCATTGATAATAATCATCTTTATCATCATCACCATCATTATTATCATCATAGTATAATTATTATTGTTGTTGTTGTTGTTGATGTTTTTGTTAGGTCATGAAAATGATTTATTATTGATATTGCCATCAAATTTAATTTTCTTTTGTTCTTGTATTTTTGTGTGCAATTTTTATTTTTTTTATGCAAAGACTTGTTTCATCTTTTTCTTTAGTTAGTAGACATTTTGTGCTTAATGGAATCTTAATTTGGGTGAATTGAATGTGAGTTTTTAGCAGGATATTAAGGTTTCTTTGGTTTCTAAAAAGAATCCTGTGATATTAGTTATAATCTTTAAAGAAGATTCTGGCTTTTGCAAAATCAACTCTAAATTAGCTCAATCTAGCGGACTGTCTCTTTCAGCTTTCTCTGGATATGTACCACACAGAAGATGAAATCTATGAACTTTCTTTAGCAAGAGAACCAAAAGGATCTTTGTCTTCAGTAAGTAGATTTGATACTTCAAATATGGCTAGTTTCATGCAATATTAAAGAATGACAGCTATAAAATAACCCTTATGAGCGAACATGAAATTTCTTAAATCCTGGCACAGCAAGTGGAAATCATAGAAATTTTACATAGTATCAATTTTGTGATAGTCAAAGTAAGGGGTTTTTTGTTTGTTTTAATTTTTTTATTATATTGTGATTGTAAAAATCACCCTTAAAGTAAATGATGAAGCAATCGATTTTAGAACAATGACAACACATTAAAAAAGGGTAAAATACAATGTAATCTGTTTGAAATTACTTTTCCTGTGACGAAGACAGAATTACGAGGTTTGGGTTTGGAAAATTGAAATGTTGCAACAATATATGCCTTTGTTCATAATTTATTTATTACATTCCTGTGAGAAATCACGACTTATTAGTTCACAACGGTCTGTCTATCTGTGTCCAGCCTACAACACCAACCAAGCCTGTTGTATTTGCTGACTGGTTGTCAGGGATTAGCCCTCCAGATGCAGATACTATCAATAAACACGTTCACGATATGGTGGAGGTGAGTGTGGAGATGATAAGATGATTTTCTTCTTTCTGTGAGAACTCCTCAAGCAGCTGCTTCTTGAGTGGGATTCTCACTGGAGTGTTTCATGCTTGTTGCAAGAATTTGTGCGAGAGTGTGACGTTTTAAAATTTTGATTTCAATCAGTGATGAAAAATTCAAATCATTCATGAGTCTTAACACCTTGTTTTACAAGATATTGAGAGATAATATGAATAGTGAAAGTGCACAACAAATGCCTAAATCTAGACAGTCCAGTGCTATATTTTTCTATGTTGTACACGCCTGATAACCTGCTCTTTACGTTGTAGATTAAGCAACTAGTTCTTACTTTTACTTGTAATTTTCTAGGTGAATGTTTTCCCACAGACATGAAGCAAACAAGTTAAAATGGTCTATGCTCTGATTCTCATCCTGTTGTTGTTTTTTTTTGCCAAACAGAAAATCTACTTTTGCTTTGAAGCCTTTTTGCAGAAATACCAAACAAAACCAGAGGTCTCAACCGCATACCTAGCTCTAATCTTTAATTTTTTTATCTTTCTATTTTTTTCAAGGCCGTGTTCAAGAACTACGATCATGACAAGGATGGTTTTATCTCTCATGAAGAGTTCGACTCCATCGCAGGAAATTTTCCTTTCATTGATTCCTTTTGTGTTCTGGATGCTGACAAGTGAGTCTCTGTGCTTGGCACTTTTCTATATTTCTCAATATTGTAAGTTTTCCATAATTTTGTACAGATTATTAACCCCTTTGTGACATTGGTTTTGTGGATCGCCATGACGTGGCAGTTTCTGGTTGAAGAGTGGGATTATTCGTATATTTTTAACATCACTAAACGCCAATTTTAAAGTCAGAATTTAAATAACTCTGCATTAAATGCCCCTCTTATGCAGTGCAAAAAATGACGTACATAGTATGACTATGTGTCCTGTGGAACAGCAAAATCCACTCATTTAAGGACGTACAACGTCCGTTGTGTCACGTCAGCGTCTTGTCATGACAAATAGGACGTACAGCGTACGTTATATGTCACAAAGGGGTTAAGGTATAAATCTTGCTTAATGAATTTCATAAACCTTTGTTTTGTTTTGTTTATTGTTTTTACTGTTGTTTTAAAGAACCAAATAACTAAGTATATGCTTAGCGGTTTATATGAATGTCTTGTGAAGGTCAAAATGTTGACTGTATCTTACAGCTTCAACTGATGAGTAATTTAGAATTGCTAGAGGTATTTTTAAAAAGACCTAATGATTGCTGTAATAAATGTTCAGGTGCTTTATCTTTTTATGTTATTCATATCCACAGAGATGGAATGATCAGCAAAAGAGAAATGAAGACCTACTTTATCCGTGCTAACAGCCATGCATTAAGAAACAGCTTTAAACATGCTTTTCATGAAACTACTTATTTTAAACCAACCTTTTGCATTCACTGTACAGGATTGGTAAGTGTTTCTTTAAAAATATTAGTACAAGATGTAACATTAGGAAGAGATTTGTAAAATTATTTTTATTAATGTAATGATTTACATTATATGTTTCTTATTATCAATTGGATTCTTTCATTACAAAAATCAGATTTGACTGGTATTACAAAAAACTTTCACAATTGGTCCAAGCATAAACTTTGATTGCAATTTACAGAAAACTTTCGTTGAACATTTTATAGCTTGGTTTAGCATTATAATTAAAATTTGTTGTTGGCTTTTGCTTTTTAATGTAAGAAACTTCAAAGACAAGCAAAGCAAATATTGAATCACTGCAAAGAAACCATGAATCCTTTTTGTATAAATAAGTGCAAAAATATTCATTAATAGAACTAGAAGATAGTTAAAAAGGCATACATACATTGTTATTAAACCTGAAAAAATATTTTCTTTTCCCTTTAACTCCAAATCATTGTATTTACATGTTTTTACTTATTTACAACTTTTTTTGTCTACAGTTATGGGGGCTAATCAAACAAGGATGGAAATGTAAAGGTGAGTAAAAGCTGCGGATGTTTTGTTTTGTGTGCTGATCCTGGCGACACAAAAATTGAATTCATGATAAAATTTTAAAGTTAAAATGTTGTTGTAAGACATTGTTTTCATCAAGTTGACAGATTTTTACGTAATTTCATTTTGACATAAACATTATAAAATGTTAGGTGTCAATGTAGGAAATTTGGTGGCATTTGAAAATGAAATGATAAGACTTTACAGTATTTTTAGATATCCAAAAATAAGCAAACAAATACAGTACAATAAACACTCTGGCTATGTTATAGTGATATTTGTCTTTGTCTTCGCAACTTTATTAGGTAACAATCAATGAGGATCTGAGGGATCAGTCTTTACTTTAAAGCTTTTAAAGATAAATTGTTTTCTTTTGTCAGATGATTTTTGTATGTCATCTATCATACCATTTTTTTCATCAAAGATAGTTTTTAGAATCTGTAATAATTGTATCATGCAAAAATAGGTGGTTTTAGAACCTTCTTGATGAGTATACTTCTTCAGTATTTTTATTTAAACTATATCTTTTTTAATGTGACTTTTAATAAACTCAAATAAATTTTTAATTTTTTTATTATTTGTCAGATGATAACTTAAGATTGAAGAGTATCTTTGGAAAACAATATTATAATGTTGTTTACTCTTTTTATAATTTGTGTATTACCTGTGTTTTTTGTATGCACTCAGACTGTGGCATCAATGCTCACAAACACTGTAAAGACTTAGTAGTGATGGAGTGTCGGAGCAAAGGGAGCAAAAGAACAGAGTCTATGTCAAATGGTATGCAGTCCTACAGAATCAGAGTAGACAAGACGGTGTTGTAGCTGTAATCATTTAGTAGTTAAATATTTTACTCTTATCATATTTTGTTTAAAATTGAAAAAAAAAACTATTTTAAATAAAGGCGTCATGCATTAATTATAAAAAAAAACTTTCTGTGAGCAAACAGCCTTTCAAGCAGTTTTCACCTAGACATAAAAGTGTGTACAGTTACTTATCTCTTTTTCTTCATGTGTATAATTTTATTGTTGTTTCTGGTTTCAAATGGCACAGCTAAAGGTTACAAGAAGTGTTCATTTGAAAAAAATAAATTAAATTTCTTTTTCTTTTTGTGAGGGGTATAGTATATGTATAATTTTCTTTTCACCTCAGGTATTGTTCATCAAGACTTAACAATCTCTGCCAAGCGGAAAATTTCCCAGCGACATCGGCAACATCGTCAAAGGCCCTCACCATCCAATACTCCACCACAAAACACTCCGACGCCCCCTCCCTCTCATCCTCATTTACATTCAAACCAAAGCCAGCACAACAGCTCTCCTCTGCAGCAGCAACCCTTGCAACCAACTGCTACAGAGACAACAACCACCACAACCTCGTCCTCTATTTCTTCAACATCCTCGTCTCCTGGAGGGATAGGGGCTGACAGTGCATTGACTGTGAGACGATCCAGTAGTCTCAAAATCTCTAACAATCAAAGAGGTTCGAACGCTAGTCCAACCAATGGTGCAACAACAACACCAATCTCAACTGCTGCAACCAGCAGTGGTAACAGCAATAACAACAACAGTACCACCAGCGGCGGCAGCAGCAGCAGCAGTAATCATAGCTACCTTCAGAATCCAGGCCAGCATAACCACCGAGACTGTAATATCATGGATGGAGAATACTATGAGGAGCAGGCGCTGTTGTATGAGAGGCTGCTCAAGGCGGAGGAGGTATGTACAAATAATTAGACTGATTCCTATGTTGTATTTTTGTAACCATTGCCAGCTGTGTGCTTTCCATTTAGAATTAAAGAAAAGGTGTCTAAAGAATCTTTGAATGTTACAAAATAAGAGCATGATCCTACAGTCAGACATAAAGTGGTACAAGATCTGTTTAATATAAATGTACAAAAATATATCATTATGTAATGCTTAAATTTTTTATTTTAAAACTTTCCTTTTTTTTCTTTTTACTTTAGTTTCTTTGTCTACATACTGATATTTAAAATGTTTCACTGCTTTTTTTTCCTTTAAAGATTTTTATCAAATTGCTTCCAAGCCACTATTTTGTTTTCTCATATATTGGGAATGAGATTAGAGCGCAAATTATTGTTCCTGTTGGCAAGCTCCCTCTTTGAAGTCAATTGCTTGCGGGCAAGAACGATAATTTGATGCTCTATTCTCATTCCCAATACATAGCAAATTCTAGCTCACAGTCGTCTGCTCTCTCTTTAAAAGCTGCCTATTTTCAGCATTACTTGATTAAAAAATGTAGGTCAGTTTTGCAATTTGACTAATTTTGTTAGTTCATAAAATATGCACATATATTTCATTCCAAGATACACCAAAGCACAAGTTCTAAGTAATTTAGTTTTTAGTTATTTCTTTATGATATCCCAATGGCCCATACTAATTTGGAGAAGAAAAATATGCAGTTGAGCACAGTTTTTTTTTTAAACTGTGATCCTTGAAAATCACAAATTTGTTGAACTACTTTGTTTTTACAGGCTGATTCTTTTTATTGGCCCCTA
>BMAT01011020.1:5296-15760 GCA_019649035.1 Elysia marginata
TTTCCTTTCTGTCTGTCTATCTGATTGCTTGTCTGTCTCTCCATCTGCATCTCTCTCTACCATTGCTTTTTTTTTCTCCTCCATTGCTCAAAAATCCTACACACTAAAAAGGGAATAAAGTTAAGTAAAACAGTTGAGCAAGCTTAAAAGTGTTCCACATGTTTAATGAAAAATATTAGGTCTGGATGTACGGACATGACAAAATGACTAAAATCAAGTTCAGAATTTTTAAAAGGTTATCAACAATTTTTGTTTTCTATGAAGTAGATGGTGAAAACGAGGAACAAAAGCAGACCTGCCATTCATACAGATCAATACAGATTTTTTTTATTTTAAAATACTGATTTTTTTACTGCTGAGTAGCTACCTTTAATAAGCTAAACTAAAGTGAGTTAATTTCCTGGTTTACCTTAGTTTTACTTTATTGTGCGAAATATGTACAGTATTGAATTACAATTACGTGGAGTATGGAAGTAGGCCTAAATGAACTATGAAATGCTGTACATTTTTTGTTTCTATTTTCAAACAATATAAATCATGCTCCTTAAAATTGCATTGCTCTGGTTTTAACTCAATAAGTAGCCTACCAGAACTTCTTAGTATCTCTACCTAGTTATACTGATTAATTTTTAAAAACTCTGAATACAGATTTTTTTTGGCTTAATTTTACTGATTTTCTTTTTTTTGGGAGTGTAGGTCTGCAATAGTAATGACTAAAGGGTGTCAATTGCGCCATAAACTTACATCTATAAAATTGTATTAAAAGTGCAGACTTCGAATGGGCCAGCCAAAATCAGATCTAAATGTGATGAGAAGCTTCATGTTCGTAATCCAAAATGCTCTTGTGTCCTATTGTTCCTGAGAGACGCTTTTTTTTTCTAATTCTTTTTTTGTCCTAAGCTGAACATGGGTTTCACTCTAATATTGTTTAGATTTATATTACCTTTTTCCTGTGAAAAATATGAAGTCTTTTGTTTTTCAACATTTTGTCGCCATTTTTACAAGTTAAATGCGTCTGGTTTTTAACTCGGACAAGCAATAATGAAGAACTTTCTTGTTTTGTCTCTTTACTCAAATTGATTGGATTGTGGCACGTAAATAAATAGGTGCAATATACCATTTCTGAAATATATTGCAAGCCCAACTTTTGAGACAGAGTCGTATGGGTTTAACTTTTCTGTGTTTTGAGTTAAGGATTTTATGGTAAAAGTTTTTATTTGCTATTACGTAAAAGTAAAGTTGAATTTGAAATGATATATTTTAGTTCAATGCGTAATATTTGTAGAAAGCATGACATTTTTACCATATTTTTAATGGACTGCTTGCAGGTGTTTCAAAAAAATTCCAGTGACAATTTTAAATCTTGGAGATACCACAAGAAAAGAATACAGAAAGCAGAGCAATGCTACTTTGTCTCACTGTGGCTCGGTGAATGAAACACTGCAAAAAGCAAGGTATTGCTATAATCTGTTTATGCTGGTTTTTATGACAGGATTCAGTTCCTCTTTGAGTTTGCAAGAGGTGTGCACATAATTTGTTTTGTTTAAAGGAATAAAAAGTGTGATTTAGGTTCATCTACTATAAGTATAAATTTGCATAACATTTTTTTTGTGAACTTATTTGGAACTTTTAATGAACAGCATGGAACACTAGATAAGCAAACAGGAAGAGAAAATTTTGTAGCTAATTTTCTATCTTAGATCAAAGTAAAAATTTGAAATTTCAGCCCAGGTTTTCACATCAATTTAAATTAAAAGCAGAATTTTTTTGAGTTGTTTTTTTTTATAATGAACTCAATTTTTTTTTAAAAACTGTACAGGGGTTTCATTTTAGATTTTAATAATTAAATACCATTTATTAATTTATGTAAAAAATGGTATTTATTATAAGGTTTGATTTTTTAGTGAGCAGGATCTTGAAGATTTCTCTTCTTGTTGTTAAAAATATGTACAACAGATGGAAAAACATACCAGAAACAATGATGACTGTATGTATTAAATTATACCATGTTTTGATGAATGATTTCAAATTCAATAATATTTTATTTGCCATGGAGCTTTGGCTTCATAAAAAAAACCCAAATAAATATGCTTCCTAGATACTGTGAAATACCTTAAAATGCAAAATTTTAGGTGGTTCTATTTTTGTCAATGTTATTACGTAGAGAGAAAAGTATTATAACTCATGCTTTTTAGTGTTATCATCCATACGTTAATTTTTTTTCAATTTTGTTCTTAAAACATAATGATCAGTGCATAATATGCTTTTGTAGACTAAAACTATACTGCAATTGAAACAAGAAATAAGAAATATTTCGTTAAATAAGCAGTAACTTACATTTATGTTTCCTTTGCGATTTTCTCATTCCTAAACTTTGAACTAGCTGAATGCAGTTTTAATCCTTTGGTACTTAGTTGAACTTAAAAAATTGGATTGAAGCAAAAAGCTCCTGATTAGTTGTGCTGACCCAATTGTAGGCCTACTACCATTTGCTAAGTCATGTTATACAAAAACAAATATATATGTTTCATTTACATTTTAGAAAACGGTTTGTCCAACCTTCTGGAGAGATGGACCAGGTCGTCAGAGTGAGTCATTTAGCCTTGTCATTGAGTAAAAGCCTTGAGGTAAGTCTGGCTAGTTGGTAGAGAAAAAAAATGAGATATTTTTTTTCTTCTTGAAATTGCAGTTATGATAGAATCAGCATGGGGCAGTTAAATGATTTCAATTTGGCAAGTAATATTGTCAAAAGTTAGGATGGGTTTAACTTTGTATAAATTTTACATATTGTTTCTAGCCTTGAAAGCTGTGTAATGCTGACGTTGCTGGTAAAAAAAAGCTGCAAAACATTTTTTTTTACTTGTAACTTGCAGTTTTCCTCGGCTTACAATGCATGTATACACCACAAGCGTATTTACAGAATAGAATGCAAGCTGAAATAGTGGATCAGATAGAGCTTTAACTCTTTACTTCCTGTTAAAAATTAAAACATAATTCTTTAGCTATCACAATCAAGTTGAAAGTTTCTCATTTAACCTCAGCTATAGTAAATCCTCTTTTTTATTCGATCTTGAATGATTATCACTACTTTGAAAGTAAAAAAGTCATATTGACCACTGTCTTCGTATTCAACAGTTATGAATACAATGCTCCTTACATCTATTTTTACAAACATAGACCTAGGTGTATGACTGTATGTTATCTTTAGGTTAGGAAAGAACTTAAAACCCCAAAATTTGTGTTGATCGGTATGTTAATGCATCATCTCAATGCTAAGAAATTAGAAGCGAAAGATTAAACTTTATGCAACTGAAGACGATAATGATAATAATAATTTATTTATCCTCTTTAGGAAATTTGTGTATAGATGTATGCTTAAAAATATATATTGATATAGTATTTTATACGTAGATTTAAAAAATGCAACTAAAAAAAACATAAATATGAATGTGTAAATATAAAAACAGAAACATATTTCTCATTAAAAAGGTGCATCACCGACTGAAAAATTCCAATATATAAATAACACAAGAAAGGTAAAACAATTAATTCCTCTAAAAATTCCTTTCTATATATGAAAAAAAAAAAACCGTAGTCTACAGTGTCTCCACTCTCCAGCTGTCAAATTATCTCAGAATATACTGAGTTGAAGTTCGCCCTAATAGCCCCACCCATAAATTTGATGTTAAACCTCATTTGCTCAGAAGTCTGCTGGTCAAGAAACTTTTTTCTATGTATGATTGAAAATTCACTCATACAGGACGCACAAGGGGCCCAGTCCGTGGTAATGCATGATGTAAAAATTTCACACATTCATGTGAATTTTGCTTCCCTACCAATTTAAGCTAGTGGTACAGCCATCTTGGAACGACAGTTGTGGAAACCTAAAAAGTGCCAGGAAAGGGAACTTTTCAATTGGTAGTGATCCAGTCTTATACTCTTTACTTTAATCCACCAAATCGTGGGCATTTTACTAGTGTTTCAAATTATTATTTGAATGAAACCTAAGATGGAAAAATGTTTTTACAAATTTGTATTCCCTTTGTAAATCAATCCTTCACCCCAAATCATGACAAAGTCTGGGATTAGAATAGTTACAATTTCACAAACATATATACAACTTTCTATGATTTTCCTCACCTCTGATAGTGTTATTGAAGATCTCCAATGTTTCAACTTTTTCTTTGCATAGCATCAATGTTGACATGAGCTTTGATTGTTGTACTTACAGACTCTACAAAGTAAACTGACACAAAGTGAAGGCATCCTTGGCCTCCTTGAAGCTGATGTAGATACTCTCAGAAGTCGCTTAAGGCAGTTGGAGCAAGAGGAGATACGAGAACTACTGGCATCCGATGCTGAAAGGAGACGGAGGGAGGAACAGCAGGAAAGGATGGAGGAGGACCAGGCTGCAGAAGCTGAAGAGCAGGCTCAAATGGAAAAGCTGCTCAAAGATTTAGGCTTATCTTCAGAACAAGGAGATGGTGCTTCTGGCATGGAAGCTTCAGGAGCCAGTACACATGTCGTTCCTGTTGAGGCATCACTGTCTTTGGGTGCAGAGACTTTTTCTGATAAAAACCATGTAACATCAGCTGGTGCTAATGACAGTAAAATGGCTATTCAGGATTCAGAAGAGTCAAATGAAAGTGGTAGTGATGAATTACTCTCCAATGTTTCAGTGAAGAGATTAAATGGACAAAAGACGTACTCTCGGAAAAAGGAGTCTGATAAGCCAGTGAAAAGTGCTGATCCATTTGATTTTTTAGCCACAGAAAATGAAAAACAGAAAGTAAAGCTTATGAAATCTAACAAGCCTACAACCACAAATATGCCAAAAGCTAACACAAATGTCGACAAACCAAATACTATGAGATTTGCTGGGCTTTCAAATTCTACTGAGTCTAATGGTTTTGTTGACAGTTCTAAGTGCAGTGATATGTTGGGTAATGGGGCTCATGATGTGAATTCGACTGATGAGGAGGCATCAACATCAAGCAATGAAGTTCAGGTAGCAGATAGCCCTTCAAGTGTTGATCAAGACCATGTGAATGAGATAAATGGGTCCTGCCTTCAAACAGACACATATGTGATTTCATCATCGCCGTCATTTTAAAATAACGCAGATATAAAATATATCCCTTTAAACGCATTGGGTGTTTTGACTTTGTTACCTACAAGATTATGAAAGGTGTAAAATGGGATTACAAGAAGGGGCTGTCTTTGGCAAGAATTTCTTTTTAAATTTTTTATTGAAATGGACTCCTTTGTGTACTTAATGAAATTGAACTGTTTCTCTCGGTTTTTTTTAAAGTTTGCTTTTGCTATCCTTCAAAGATTTCAGTATTGTTTGGTGCTCATTTTAACGAATTATTTCCTCGTGTACAAACATGCAATTTGACAACACTAGTTTTCTCTTTTGCCAAATGTTTACCTAAGCCATATAACAATCAATTCTGCTGACTGAAGTTTAAGTCAATTTTCAGATAAATTGTTCGGTTTTTTTTTGTGTACCATTGGGACAAATATGTATAAGGTCTTGTCTATAACTCAATTTTTCACCCAAGTTTAAGTTAATAGTTCAGTCCCGTGGAGATTGACTTGAGCAGAGTTGGCTGTAGCCTTCACTCAAGTTCTAAAATTATTACTTAAGTTAGCGAAGTTCAAACTAATCAGTTTTAAATAGAAGCAATCATATTGGAATTGATAATGATGTCAAATGAATGACTCAGTGAAAATTATCAGAACCAGTGCGATAGTTTAAAAATTCCACAAAAAAGTGCTAGAAATGTTAGCTTTAGTCTCTCTCTGGCATCACTAAATCTGAGCTCAAACTTTGGGAACGGTTTTCAATTTACTAAGAAACGAAGAGAAAGCTTTTTCTTCTATCCTTTATGTTGTAAATGGATAGGGAAAACAAGAGGTGGTATTAAAGAAGATCAGCCTGAATTTTTGTTTTTTACAGTTCAAATCTTTCAATTTGAAGTCTTCTTGGTACATTCTCAAGTAAAGTTTGTGTTTTGCAGTTTTTGTTGTCATATCAAGGTTTTCATTCTTCATACCTGGTCTTTAACTTGCGTAGACCATCATCTTGAAGTCTGATTTGCAGGAATCATTTATGTTGTCGCTGGTGATATACTGGCTTTTTTATCATAATGGCTGTAAAATTTATTTAATGGTAAATGCTGTCAATCAGTTTCACTTCAAATGTACTGCCAAAAGTTTGTTTAGAATGAATGCATTTTGTGATGGATCAATAACAGGGTTTATATAGTTTTTCTATGGCAAATGGTATGTTTCATAGCAAGAAAAATTTTTTCAGCATGTCAACTTTCGAATAACTACATTTTTGCCCATAGAGTTACTTAATATATAAATATACAGTTCTATTTAAATATATATGCCAAGATTACTTAACTCATCATGCTGGAAGTTTTTCATTTCTAAATTTTATGAACTTTACTTGTATGATGATGTTAATGTATAATTTTACTTTTTTTTTTTTTTTAATTTAAGTCTGACAACCAGTTTCTCTCCCCTTAACCTAATTTGGTCCAGATAAAGATCTTTTTGTGAAATGCGAAAAAATTCTTATGACTATTTGAAAGATAAGAGATATTTACTGACTTGCATAGTGTACATTTAAAATGCAAAATTTGTATGTGGTATGTTATTCCCTGTAAGCCTCCACATTTCTCTTAATACTTAACCCCTCTGCCCAATATGTCCAGATACATGTAAATTTTTCCCAATTCTTTTTTACTTACAATTGGATCCGCATAAAGTCGATACACTTATGGGAAACAATTGCAAGCAGTCAAACTTCTTGTGGCAGTTCCTTATTTGATTTTATAGTGCTGCAGTGATGAGTTATTTGAATTTCACTCTATTTAAGGTTTGATTTTTTTAATATATTTTATTTTGAAACTTCAGATCGGTCAAAAACACTCATCTTTGTTTCCCATTCAGAGGGACTCATTTTATTTATTTGTTATCAATGAGCCAAAGAATGCTACAGCTGTTGTCTTTAATTTTGTTGTTGTTGTTGCTTGCAACCTAGCTCTATCCCTTTTCAGGCAGGTTTGTTACAGAAGGTCTGCTTCATAGTTAACATCAAGAAAGATTGCATATGTTTGATTTTATTTTGCCTTCTCAAACCCTTAAATTGAACAGTTCAGATCACAGTTCTTTATTAACTTTATTGTTTTTTTTTTTGGAAACTTCAGAGGTTATGTTTCAAAATTTTGTGCAGACTGAAAATGTAATCCAGTGTTGTTTTTATCATGACATGTGATTTTCTTGTGTTTCAGTTTAATAGTCATGGTGTGGAAATCAAACATAATATCCATAGAAGTTTCAAAAGAATAGTTTGATGTTATGGACGATCATATTTGTAATTACACCTGGGTACCTTTCATTAGCTTGAGAACCACTTTTTTCCAGCAATATCTTTAGTTTTCATTTATAGGCTGTGGCCACCTTACTGTACAAGTCAAAGGCTAAATTTTAAACATTTGCTTTGCTGCCCTATTTTGCAAGGGCTTTTTTTTTAAATAAAACTCTGGTTTTTCCATTAGCTCAAAATTCTTTTTTTTTTTTATTATTATTTAATTCAAGGTATTCAGTACAGGAAAGAAGTTTGTAACATATATATGATTACAGTGCTCAAGCCAAACTTAAGTTTGCAATTTCATGCAAATTCCTTAAAATTTGATATTGTGGAGTTTGATTTTTTTACCCACTGTTAATATCAAGAAGTTATTTAGTTGTGGAATCTCTTTATTTCACACATGGTCTTGTTGGTGATTTCTTCTCCTCTCCTTCTTTTCTTCTATTACTGATTTAAATATGCATGTAAATAAATCTTGCTGCTTAGGGCATCATACTTTTAGCAGATAACAGTATTAATAAGCACTTAAATCTGTTCTAGTAAATTGTATGTTCTAAGATGTATAGGTCACAAGGGAAATAATCTTACATGTACCTCTAAAGTACTCTACCAGTTAATTTTGCCGTGGACAAACCAAATCCAGTATCTCTCATATGGTTTACACTGCAGATACTGCATTTGGTTTGTCCTAGGCAGAATTAAACTTAAAGGACTTGCTTGTGTGAGGAACTTATGGGTTGTTTTTTTTTTTTACATTTTTTATTCTTCTCCTATTTCACTGTCAGCCATTATGAGCCAAAGGTATTCTTGCATGCATTTCTTTGACTTAAAACAAGGTTCTAAGAATGTTATTTTTCTTTAGTTCCTATTTTTTGGGTGTAAAACATTTAACGAAGTTGTACTTATTGAGAGTAAAAAAAGTTTCATACTTTCCTGCTCTCCCTTCTTTTTGAGACCGAATATTGTTAGAGATTGTAAAATATTTATGCGACAATCTTCTTAAGAGTTTTTTATGTCAGCTCGGAAAACCAATATAGGGGCATCTGATTACAGATTTATTTTTTATTGTTAAGGGATTAAAAATCGTAAAAAAATTATCAAATTCAATTTATATTCCTTAAAACTGCTTGGAAAGTAGTATTACTGATTTTTACATTTTGTAAACATGTGTATACATTAACTTATGATGCTTTGTTGCTTGTTACTTTTTTATTATTTCTAAAAGTTCTTTTCTTGTTTCAAAAGAAAAATAATTTTCTGTGAATTTTTTTCACCATCTGCCTCAATGTAGCTTTACAATAAACACACTGAATAAAATTTTACAGGCCTATCAAAGTATCATGTTTTGAATTTATTCACCTGTACTTGATAAGTTTTATTGATTTGCTGCTTCTATATCAATCTTCATTGCGGTGTATGTAATATCAGACTGGCCATTCATACAGATTAAATCAGTCTTGTACTAATTTTTTGACCAAAATATTAGAAAAACTGTTTTTATTTCAAAAAACTTATTTTTTTTATTGATTGGCAACTAACATCCAATGAACCAAACTTCAAAATTAATTTCCCAGTTTTTTTTGTTATTTTTAAGAAATAAGCTGAAAATAGCACATGTACCAAAATACTTCACAGTAGGTCTACTCTGTTATTACATCGAGCATGGCAGTTTTTTTAACTGTTATACATTTTATGTTGTTTTTTTTTTTTGTAAACAATTTAAATCATGATGGTCACATTAAAATTGAATGCTAGTGCTTTTACTAAAAAAACCTACATAGTAGTATTGGCACATGGTCCTACAGATTTTTTTAACCCTGAATACTGATTTTTTAGCACAATCTACTCATTTTCCATTGTGAGGAGTGGCAGGTCTGATATATCAATCATTAGGACGTATTTGTCTACCAACCAGGGTGAATGAGGTGGATGTTGCAATTTTCTCATTCCAAGACGACACCTGTTTAAATGAATATTATTATAAAGTTTTCTGCACTCCAAAATGTCAAAATTGTTATTAAATTATTATTTTGAGAAAAGATATGTGATTTTTTTTTAGTTGAAATACATAGAAGAAAAAAGAAAGACTCTTGAGTTGAAGAGAGTTTTCTCAAATTAGATTTTCTGCCTTCCGGCCCAGTGTCATTGGTTGCAAGACATTCAACATGTTTATTTGAGCACGGTTTTAATAATCAGATATAAATATAACTACAAAAATAAGTTGGAAAAAAATGTTTAGGTATAGGCTTTATGAATGTAATACATTTATTCAGTTGAGTCCAGTCCAAATATTTCAAACTCCATGGGTACAAATTATAAAATTATCCAAAATTCTGAGTGGCAGCATATCGGCCAAGAAGGATAAAATTGTTTATCTTAAGTATTTAAGTGTCATTGCAAATATAACTGTAAACAAAACTGGTATAGGACTTTTTGTTCTTCTACAAATGCTTTTTTTTTCCTGATAAGACTAAAAAAGACATAAAATCACAACTCTTAAACAAACTTCTATTAAGATACACAGAACTGTGCATTACAGTAAAATTGAACCTGAGAGCAAACATGTTTATAAACATCTAAATTTTTCAAGCATCCTACATGAGAAGGGTTTTCCTTTAAATATTTGCAGTTGGCAAGAAAACTATGTTGCAATTAAAATGAGAAAGCAACGCCTCGTCTTTGTTTAACCTGAACAAAAATAAGCTTAAAGATCAAGATATCCAAAGCCTGAAATGAGAATCAAAATGATGTAATCAATGGTACAAAGTCAAAGTCAAGGAGCAGCCCTTCTAGTTCTAGTCTTGATAGGTTGTATAACAGTAGACAGCTAATGGATCATATCAATAGAACAAGAATATGTACCCGCCCACATTTTAATTTCAATCATAAACTTTTAAAAATTATGACAAATTAATGTCATTAATAGTAGAGACGTCCTTTCAGCCTTGTGATGAAGGTCGGTCCCATATTGATGTGGAAATATTGGCGTGTCCCCTCGCGTTTCATTGGAGCAGAGGATTAGAAAACTAGATAGTAACACTATTGTAAATATTAACATACTGGAAAAAAATAAAGTA
>BMAT01011020.1:30371-40418 GCA_019649035.1 Elysia marginata
TTCCCTGGGATGCATTCCGATTTCACAGAAATTCCCGATTTTGCGGGTCCGACTGTACTAGTAGTAGTACCTATTTCTATGTCATTGAATACTTGCGGTCAGTGCATAAGGAGTGTACATGTACTCACATACTAACACTCTATAGGACTGAACCTGCCATCAGAAATAGAATGTTGCCTTTTAACGCTCACAGTCACAGTGTTAAAAATATACCATACCTTTTTGTATAGGAACTGAATTTTGTTATTTGCTGCGAATAAGACCTTCTAATTTATCACAAAAGCCTGAGAGAGAAAAATCAGGAAAAAGGCCTGGAATTTTTTTTTGTGTGAAATCACTAGAAACCCTTATAAATGTGAACAAATGTAGGATTGATTGGAAAGGGGAGATTGGAGACAGTATTCAGTATTGTGAAGATAAATATTCATGGAAAGCTTTAGTTGTTATTGTTAACACACAAAGGCAAAGGTCTCAGGACATTTAAACATCACATTTATGAGATTGAAAAAAAAATGACATCGCTAGAGCAAATGACGACTCGCCTCTCCAGTTAAGCTCCTGGCAGTTTTTCACCTTGAGTATAACTCAGTAGTCAATTAATGTGTTGGTTAAAAAGCAAATTGCTCCAGATTTTTTGAAGTAAATTTGATTCAAAGGTTATTTCAAATTATTATAGTACACATAATAATTCATCATGCCATAACACTGAACAATGAATATGTACTTTTTGTAAAGGTTTGGTTACAAATATGATACCAATTGAAACTGCCAAAAGATCAGAGCAAAAAAAAATCTACACTTTCCACCGTGATCTATAGATCATCTAGATCTAAATCTAATCAATTTTAATCAGGGTCGTAGATTAAAGGCTCATAGTCAAGTGATAATTACTCTGAAGTAAATAGTGTTTGTCTAATGCTGTAGATCTAGATGATAGAGAATCAAATCTAAAGGTAGATTTAGGCCTACCTGTATCTCCCTTTTTCTCACTCCCCCTTCCCTTTCTCTCTCTCTTTTTCTCTCTCTCTCTCTCTCTCACTCTCTCTCTCTCTCTCTCTCTCTCTCTCTCTCTCTCTCTCTCTCTCTCCCTCCCTCTCTCTCTCTCTCTCTCTCTCTCAGACATGGGTCCTCAAGGGTTAAGGTAGCTAATTGACACCCCGCAAGATTTCCCCTGGAAATAACTCTTAATAATGGCTTTAGTAAGGGTTCAATTAAAACTCATTTTAGGTCTTGACAAAGTCAAAGAACTTGATGTTTTCACTTAAACCAAATTTTCACTTCACTGCCAAAGCCACACAGTATATTAAAGGCTTATTCGTGAAGAGCCTGGGAAGGTAGGATAGCTAGAGAGACAGAAACATGACTGACACCGGGTGAGCTGCAGTGCAGTGGTAATGTGGCGGAAAGTTATGTCTTGCGTCCAGGGTAAATGAGTCGGAAGTCGGATATTCTTTTTTGGAGAATCTTTTATGTCATATCGTGGTCTATTTTTTCCCTTTTCCCGCCTCTACATTGTAAATCAACAAATATGGTAAAATACTTTTCCTCATAATATTGATATTTTTATGAAGTTTTAAACTTTTGGAGGCTTAGAAAAATGTCTTGTTAAAAACAGAAAAACCTTTGAAGGTGATGATTGCGACATCGGATTTATTCACCTTGGACACTAGACATGTGGCTAATTTATTTTCAGCCCCCTAAGGCGGCCCTACAGTACAAAGGTTGGAATCACTTTAAAATAAGTCAATTTTGGACTTTGACCTCTTATTATTTTCCACTGTTCAAAGGAAGGAAGATTTCGGGCTAGAGGGCTAGTTGAGCCAAGAACGGCACTAAATATTTGTCTCCAAAGCCTTCCTTTGCATGGCTGCAACTGTAAGTTGAGATGACCACAAGATTGCATCACTGTGCAGGCTTAGCACAATCAAATTAGTGCTAGTTATAGAGTTGGATATCTAGTGCCCCCTTTTTGTTGTGGTTTGAAACAATATGACTGAGCTGAAAGTCTCTTTTTTCAAGATTATTTGATTCTGAGAGTATTAATAATATCACACTGATCTACTTAGCTATAAACTCTTAAACATTATTAAAATGTGACGAATATACACGTAGTATGATAGTAACAACAACATACCTTTGACAATCCTATCTTAAAAATAGATTAAATTTAAGCAAAAGGAGGTTGATGGGCACAGCCATGTTTTGAATCAACTTGGCACTTCAAAAGTTACCACTCTGAGATGATAGGAGACAGATCAATTATGCAATTAGGGTCTCTTCCAAGACATGACCAAGTTATTAATCAGTTTCGATGATAAATTGACAAAGCAACACTTGTGGACAAATCCCAGATGTAGGGTGGCTGTTTGACAGAGAACCTTTTTATTCAGTTTAGAAAATAATCGATATAGAATAGAGACTTATAATATTTTGATGTGTGTGCTGAATGATAGAGCAGCAACAAGACTGAATTTACTGCTAGCTTTGTCAATCTATAATAATAGATTTTTGAATTGATGCACAAATGAGGAAAATGAGATTGAATCATGGTTTGCCCCAGTAAAAGATAGGCAAATTTTTTTCATTAGTGAGTCATCATTTGTAGTATTTTTTGTAATATTTTCCTTATTAATTATAAATATAATATTACCCACAAGCTCAATTTTAGCCTCCCAACTGAAATTAGCTACCCACTGCCACTGCTCTCTCTCTCTCTCTCTCACGACCCCCATCGTCACTTTCCTTTATACTCCATGGACAGGCCCAATAAAGTTCACCTCAAAACTTGTCCAATACCTTTTCCATCCAAACAGAACCAAGCCATTTGTTCCAGATAGGCCATGAACACTTTTGGGTTTAAATAATATTACTATTTGGAAAATGGTCAGTAGTGATAGTAATTTAAGTTTTTTAAACCCCACTTATCTTAAATTATCTTTTTATCATTACATAGCAAAAAGAAGCAAAAGTTCAAACTTCTGTGTAGAAAACAGGTACATGCTGAAAATTTCATTGTGACCGCCCTCTGGTTTAAGAGGAAACACAGAACTTTTGTTGTTGTAGTGCCTTCATGACATTTTGTTTCATCACTCCAGCAATTCAAGTCTGCTGCTTCTGAAGTAACTAAGCTATCAAAAGAACCCAACAATGAAGAGAAGCTTGCTATCTATGGTTTATATAAACAAGGCACAGTAGGAGATTGTAATACAGGTAACATTTTATTAATAATTATGCTAATACAGTTTGACTTTTTTCTTTAGTTTTTTTAAAAACCAAAATTCCAGGGACTGCAAATGTCATTTTGAGTTTGAGCAATTATTTCAACTTGTCAGTTTTTTGGGTTTAGCTATGATACAAGCAGAAATCATTTGGGCATTAACTAGCTTTAGTTTGGTCCAGATTTTAGTTTTTTCAGATTTGGTTTAACCAAGGGATTCCATTGTAATTCATGAAACAAGCGGTTGTTGTGTGAGAAACATTTCAACATTATAGACTATACCACCCTACAAATCTCAATCCCTTGTTGCTTATTTAAAATAAAACAAAAATTCTGCTCTTCCTTTTCCTAGCCTTACTTAAAAAAAACCCTTCATTGATTACATAAATTAGTAAAATTATTTCTTGATTTTAGTCTAGCTATTATTTCACCAGTGATGTGTTAATAGTTAGGTTTTTATTTCACCACATGGGTGGTTTCTTTTCATTTAATAGTTCTTTTTTTTTTTGTTTTTGCTAGAGATATTGTGGCAGTCTCTCTCATGAATACTTTTTTTTAAAGTTATTGTTTTCCTAGACAGCATTCTATCTCTCTATTTTTCAATTTCTTGTTTTCCTGCTGTATAAAAATCTTTTTTTATTTAGAAAGTTTCAGCTTTAATGTTATTGACATAAACATTGCTTTTTATCTTATTTAATAAATGCTCACAACTTTCTTTTTTTTTTTTTTAATGTTGATGCTTTCTCATTAAAAAATATCCTGCCTAAAAGAGTTGTTTTCATACTTTTACCTCTTAAAATAATACGTGTATCATGATGAAGTTGGTATTATAAAAATTGTCTTCATTATACCAAAGTAGTTTCCACCAATTCCATCTGAGTTGAAAAAATTATTAATCTTTAATATTTTACTATTTTAGTATATTTTAGTATTTGTTAAATACTTTTTATATAAATATCGAGCTGCTCAACTCTGATTATATTTGAAGGTGAAAGATTATTTTAAAATTTATTTTCTCCGTTTTATGAGAATTGTTTAGAAAATTATTATACATAAAACTATGAGTCTTTCATACTGAAATTAAAAGGTATTTACATATTGTTTCTTTTTTTCCTTTATACTGTCTTAGACCGTCCAAATATGTTTGATCTTAAAGGCAAGGCAAAGTGGGATGCGTGGAATGCTTTGAAAGGTAAAGAATTTACACAAATCTTTCTGTCCAGTAATTGTAGATTTTTAAAAATTCCTTTGTGTATTTATGTTTTTTTAATTGCCTAGCCGAAATCCTGATCATGCACGGGAAGAAGAAGTCACCTCAATACAATAGTTCACAGGACCTCTTTGTATACCACATTTCTGTTTCTTCTATTTGTTGATAGTTGGTATATCGATGTTGTGTCGTCAGTCCTTGCTAGAGCAACATAAAGTATCCCATGGCTGAAAATTGCTAGGAGTAATTGGATACCAACAATTTTCAAGGACTGGCCTTGCACTTTATAGATGTATTATTATAGGTCTGGATTTTGATACAAGAGCATGTTGTACATTCAACATGTAGATATTATTGTGATAATGTATAGGTCTAGATTCCGACAGAAAGGCCTTGCCTCCTTGAGATTTCTCCTGTCGCTCATGTAAGATTTTGATCTAGATCTAAGAGTAAGACTTGAGACCATAATCTTTTTATCATTTTCAATAAAAAGAGGGCTATTGTAATGAAAGGATATTGTGATATACATGTATAAGAAAAACTGATATGAATCTGGATCTTAGACTTGTGTGAACAAAAAATTGTCTCTGCAACAAAAAAAAAATTCACGTTTACAGGATTCAAATCGGATACCTCCTGAGTCTGAGGCAACAGCGCTACTAACAAAGCTATCGCTTCTGGTGTCAATGAGGCAATTACTAACAACATTATAATCACTTTGCTAATACTCTCTCATTGCAAATTGGGGTGAACTCAAGTCTGAGTGAACCAAAATATTATTAAGAAGAAGATATTAAGGCAACAGGTGAGGTACTCTTCAAAATATTCAAACACAGAGTTACCCACCCGCTGTCTCAACGAGTTGGTGACGAACAGTTATTACATTAATAAACGAAAAACAATAATACTCTTTCTAGGCAATGGTCATGTTTTAATAAGTAATAATTGATAAGAGAAAATATTATTTGCAGATCGAAAATTGTGCAGTTCTTTTTAAAGGATTAACTTAAAAACTTGCTCTAATTACATAATCCATGGATATCTAAAATAACTTCACACACACACACACTTACACAACAATCTGTATACTTAACTTAGTCCACTACATGAATAGTCACAGGCGTAGTTCACAGAACAATGAAGACGAGTCCCATTCACTCCATATGTCTTAGAGTGGCGAAGACATGACGACGATGATGATGGTGGCGATGACGATGATCCAATAGTCACAATGTCTATCTTCAAAGGGTGAAGTTATGATAGCGATGACGCTGGTCGTAACGACGATTACGGTGGTATCGACACCGATGATGACGGTGGTAACGTCACCGATGATGACGATGACGGCGATGATTCAGGTCCACCGTTAGGTTCCAATAGCAAACAAGGGTTGCAGGAACGTGCAGCCCTCCAAGTCCAAGGCCTTAGGGCTGCGGAAATGTGCGGTCCTCCATGGCCGACGTACGACCAAAGCCTCGAGAACACACACACACGGGTCTCTGTCTCTCTCTGGATACAGCCACTGTAGGCTCACAGCCTCACAGTATCGCAGTAGACAAACATCACGGTCTGTCAAGTACCAGCGACGACAGGGTGTCTTTCTCACAAACAGTAGTAGGCCAAGTAGTGACCCACTGCCAGGACTCTTTAGTTCACACCGACCACTCACTCAAGCCACATTGAGTCCAAAAAGCAAGACTGTGTGGCGGGGAGACTGATCTATCTCCGACTCCACATCTACCAGTCCGGTGTCAAAGTGACGGCGTTTCGACGTACCCTGTAGCAGCTCTTCTGGGTCCTGTGTCCAGGGTCTGTTTCTGCCCTATTTCCGACGTACCCTGTAGCAGCTCCTCTGGGTCCTGTGTCCAGGGTCTCTTTCTGCCCTATTTCCGACGTACCCTGTAGCAGCTCTTCTGGGTCCTGTGTCCAGGGTCTGTTTCTGCCCTATTTCCGACGTACCCTGTAGTAGCTCTTCTGGGTCCTGTGTCCAGGGTCTGTTTTTGCCCTAACTTTTAAAGGCTTGAAGAACCCTACTTAACTCACACTCAGTACAAATCACTCAGATTTTACCTGCTAAAATGCACACTGTACCACCTGCAAACCCCTCTCCCTACTAAGAGTTTCCACTAATGTTAACTGTTCAATCCAGAGCTCACCACAAGCTAAAACAAACATTTGATTTAGTTTATGAACCAAAACTACACCCTGCCATCCTGTTAACAATACTCATGCCGACACACATACATGTCCTTAACTATGGCCTAAAGCCATGCCCTAACTGAAGAAAAATGCAGAATCTAGATGTAGAATCTAGTCGCCAGTTATAAAAGAAGAAAAGATGTTAACGCATCTGCATCGACTTCTGTAAGCAAATGTAATCAGATGACATGAAATGGCTGTTGTTAAAACATGCAGCATTTTACTTTTAGATTTTATTCGAGTTAATATATGTTCTGATTTCTGCCGTTTCTTTCATGCGCTCATCTGGTCATTTTTCATTCTCAAAGGCTGGAACTTTTCTACTTTCCTGAATGCCTGTAAACTTTACCAATTTTTTAGGTTTCCTTTGCAATTTTTCTTCATTGTTTTGCTCCCTATGACAACCCTCTTCCCAATGCAACTGCAGGCAGCATACTTACCTGACTGGCATTGGAGTTAAGTCTAGACTTACATTCCTCTTATACCCTCCAGTCTTTCCTTGTTTTATGATGATTGTAGGTACCGATCATTCCAAACGCAATAGTGATGATAAGTCATGCTGACACAACTTTATTATTTACATGTATTTAAGGTTTTCTTCTATGAAACTCTGCTAATTCCAATAGTGCTATCTCTTTTTCTCTCTCCTCTCTCTCCCTGTCTCTCTCTCTGTCTCTGTCTCTCTCTCAAGATGTCATTTTAGACACTCCTCAATCGGAATAAACAAAATTGCTATTACTAGCACACCCTTTGTAGTCACTTTGACATTCCTCGGTTTCAAAATCGTCAGTGTTTTAGTGCACATTCCCTTAGAACAAAGTTTCAAAATTTATACTTTTTCTGTTGTGTATGTACATTATTTTTCCGCCCGTCTGCGTGAAAACGTTAACAAAACAGCCCAGCCTCGCACTTGTCATTTATTTTGTTACTAACCTCCATTGCTTTTTTTCATTATTTTCTCCTCTTTCTTAGTCTCTTTATGCCTTCATCTTCGTTTTTTTTAGTTCTACAGCAGAGAAGTGCTAATAGTAATACTCAGTCTTGTAGCTGTGCGGTTTCGTACTTTTTTTTTCCTTTTTGTTTTTTTTTTGTTTTTGTTTTTTTTATTTTTGGAGACATGCTACGTCATACTGGGTGAACAGGTTTGGGGTCTTATCTCGTATATAACCATTGCATTTCTATCACATACTTTGCCCGTTATGCTCTTTTTCATGCATTTTTCCTGCTTAATGCCGTGTTTCTAGAGTATTTTTGGCGTGCGTACTAAATAAAAAGAAACTTAAAGGCACATAGGCTTCCTCATTGTCTCAAAAGTGATAGGATAATGTCATGTTCCAAATGTCCGAGAAAGCGAAAACCTGCCCCTGCCTAACATACCTGGGCTGTGATTGCCCTGATTCAGACCCTGGTGTGTGACACTACAGGTCCAATACCGCCACCGGTCCTCAAGGCCAGGCAGGTGTGTTATCTCGTGGCTGAGCCCGGCGCAAAATTTTATATCGGGGTGATAAAAGTTGATAAGATCGGTCTTCTAGAATATCTCCAATGATGCGTCCTTGGGAAGCTTAGGGGACGATAACGAATTGAAAATGAAGCTCTGGATAATTGGTCTTCTATTTTTGCAATGTTTTGGTGTATCGGGGCCATTGATTGTGTAATCCGCTTAATTTAAAGATGATAGCCCTTGAATGGATTCGTAGGTAGGGTTAGTGCGGCAATTGTAATATTGAGGAGTTGAATTGTGCGATGAGAGTCTTTGAATTGGGTGAAGAGTTTTATTGCGTTTCTGTAATCCAGAGTTTTTCATGCTGAGAGATGATCATCTCATCGATTGACGCTAAACTGTAGCCCATTATCTTGGACTAAAAAAAAAGAACACACAAAAAAAACAAAACAAAAAAAACAACCAACAAACAGTTGTGATGATATACATGTATATGGTACATACAAAGAAGCGCAGGGAAGTAAATATGTCATTTTGACTTGGTTGAGTCTTCGATCCTTTAATGACTGTGCGCGTTGGCTTCGTTGATTTATAACTAAAAAGTTACTAGGTTTTCATTGACTATGTCAATATAAAACTGTAAATCCAAAATGGTCTCCTAAAGTATTTCACTTTTAAATTTACTCCTGTAGAGTTCCATGTACGTTCATGAAATACATCTAAGTAAAAGCCCAAATAATTTTTCAAACCTAGCTTTTAAGTGTTTTTTTTTTTCATTTAATCCTTTTTTCATATCACAAAGTGAAAGAAACAACTACATGTATTTCATTTAAAACTGTATTTTTGAAGCACTGCAGGTCCAGAAAAGGTCTTTTAAAGCTAAAACAAAAAACGCTAGCTTTGCATTAATGGGTAGCATAATTCATGATTCCAGGATCATGGGATAGTTTGATGGCTAAGTCATCAAGAAACATTTTTTTAAAAATTTTCTCATGTTTACACACACACACAAAACATGAACGCATTTCTTAGTAGTAAACGTATTAAACGTCACGCCATGCGCATTGTGCTCCTGTTTAATTACAACGTTAAGCCCGCCACTCACTAGGCAGGTTTGCTTACCATATATGCCTTGAGGCTATTTTCAGGGAAACCTAAAGGTAAACCAGCGTAATGGGTGGTGCCCTTTACATTTCTTTTTTATTTCTAATGCGGAATGTTACATCAATAGAGTAGTTTGTCTTGGGAATTCGCTGAAGAGTAAATTATTTCGTAGGATTTTATCTAATCATGACAGACAATTCTTACTTAGTCCTCTTAGTATTATTTGCTATGTTTCAGTTTTTTAATATATTGCTTTATATACAACTGAAAATTAATTTACTACGGGATATATAATACCTTAATATGTCTAAAATATATCATTTTTTTCCCATAATTTATCATCCCTTAATCAATAATGCTTCCTGGCAAGTCTAATTATAAAATGAACTCCTTATCATTGTCGCCAATCATGGATGCCACTTTTTCCCATTGCTGTTGTATAAATTAAAATTATATTTTCTGAGTACTTGGACGAGTTGCATCATACAAAGCTGGTCATGATCGCTTACATATAATGTGTACTTACATTTTTTATTACACTATATTAATCCCTTTCTGGAAATTTGGCATCGTTTCCTAACTTATCTGTGTCGCTACAAAAGCAGCGCCACTAATGCCTCAAGAGACCAGTACATTTGAAAGTCACTTTTAACCCATATGCAGGGTGTTGCAGGCGTGAATCACAACTTCAAGCACAGCCTGTAGCTGGGTACTCATTTTACAGGTGGGTGGACTGGGGAAAGTTCGGGTAAATTGCTTTCCCAAGGCAATTGCAGCATGGCATGGTCGTGAAATCCCTTGTCTATGTCAGATCAGTGTCACTAGTAGTGAAACAGTTTAAAAAAAAAACAAGACCAATGGCGTTTTTTTTTT
>BMAT01011020.1:40488-63257 GCA_019649035.1 Elysia marginata
TATCGTCTGATTTGTAGAAATCGGCAAATTAATTACAATGTAATTGTTTTATATCATGGTATTTATTATCAGTTTCCATGTAAAGTTGGCGAGAATTCCAAATTTGACCTTAATTTTGTTTATTTCGGGGAAAAGGTGTCGGTTTTTTAACCTCTGCCTGCCTTTAAGTACGACAGCAACTGCTCCCTTCTGGATGTTTCACCTGCTCAACAGGCAAAATAGGGGATGTAAACTGTCTGTTGCGGCAAGAATGCTAACACATTTTGTTGCGGTTGAGTCCGGAATTCCTGTTTACTTTCCGAGATGAGAACAAGCCCTAGATTAAAACGATTTGCCTGCGTATGAAAATGCATGTAATTAAGGCTTAGGTCTAGAGTTCAGCTAATCTTTATGAGGTGAGATTAGGATGAAAAGAAGAAGAAAAACCGTAATGTTGGGAACAAAATGAAGGAGACGGGGGTGAGGGCTCAAGACAAACCTACGGAAAGATAAACACAACACTGATACATATATAGAGATACAAAGTATTTATATAATGTATGATGACAAGAAGAAAGAATTCTTTACATTCGCGAAATCATGGGCATTTTTACTAGTCAACTTTAAAAAGTTATATTTCAAAAAATGTATCCTTTGTCCTTTCTTATTGAATAATCGTAAATGTTTATACAATAAGTTTCATGCCAGATCTGTACAAAACTATAAGAAATCGCGTGCCTTTCGATGGCCCACCAAAATCGGTTCATGAGGCGATATGTTAATTTCATCAGTTTGCTACATGTGCATACTCATAAAATGACGTCTGTTCTCGAATTTAAAACTTGTCTTTCAAATAATTTGTATAGCATTTGTTTTATCATGATACTAATTGAAGGAAGAGCGTCGTCACTGGGAACGGAATCAATAATTAATTCGATGGTGATTGTCGGGGTCAAGAAATTTATCATAGGTGACGCAGCGGTTAATGTGTCAGTATGATTAGTGTTCATGTCAAAAATTAATTTAGAAAGTGCTTGATGCGAAAAAGGTATTGTTGACCATAAAGGTTGTTGTTGTGTGTGTGTGTTTGTGTGTCCAATTCTTTATACTTTTCTTACATCGCACATTTTAACTATGAACAATAAATCATTCGCACTTAACACAGCGGGCATATTTCATCAGCTCTTTATATTATTTTTTCTGTAACCTATCTTACCTTTGTTTTTATTGTTCATCTTTTTTTTTTCACTGCACCGGCATACCGGAGAGTGCGTTTTGATCTTTGCATGTGTGTGTGATTATTTTATGCTCGTTAAGCGCTGTTTCACGACCGCTGTAAGAATACCATTAACATTATGACGATGTGCAATAACAAAAGTGCATTTTTAGCAGTCAGCCAGTCACTCGAATATGTTAGTCACACCTGGATTAAGATCAATGGTAGCACAGTCACGTGTCTTACTCATCCTTCTAACCGGAGAAAAGTAGCAAGAGTTGTGTGTGTTGGTTTCACCCACCAAAACTACTGGCCAGGCCCTCTTCCCACGTGTATGCGTACCAGCAAATAGGCGACAGGTCTGGAAGTACATGTAGCTTAGGATTCGTAAAACCATTCCAGAAATAGGCCGCGTAAGGCCTCTTCATTTATTTTGTGACACACTACAAGCAAACGGCGAAAGGACACCTGAAAAGAAAACTTGAACTTAAAGGAGGCGGGCGTCTCTTTGCATTTACTATTAACGTTAGATCCTGCTATGACTCCACAGAGATAATCATTTGCTAAAAATTATAGATTATACCCCCCCCCACTTTTTACACGCATAATTTGATCGCATTGCAGATTTTTGGATCTCTTAACACGTTAGCTTTATTCTGTTTGAAGTTCGTTTAATTAAATGTTGGTTAATGCTTATTTTTCTCCTTTTATAAAATCTTCGTTAAAATTCTGCTATGGTTTTAGGCGTAGATTGCAAATATTCAGCAACTTTAAATGTTTTATGTTTGTAAAAAGCGTTTAAAAAAAGACACTCACGCCTCTGTTTTTGCATAGCACTCCACCCGTTCATTATTATCCCACGCGCTTTGGCACACGCTTCACAACAAAAGAGGCGTCCTCTATGATCGGTAGAAATGAGTGATTCTCTTTTGCTGTTTTTACACATGTGTGAGTCTGTCGTTTTAGGAGACACATTTTCGTAAAACCTCCGTCCTATCTGAACTGTGGCTAAAACATGGGCTGAATCGCCGAAACCAAGAATCGCGGTCGTAGCGTTTTGGTTTTCTTTTTTATTTCGTACTCGAGTAGGCCTTCTCATTAAATCTTTTCTTCACCCATCATTTAGGGCTAAATATGATTGGTCACCCGTATTCCTTCTTTTTTCCCCCACATAGTTACCCTACTTTAAACTTGGTCCTTTTTAGTATAGTGATCCCCTATCCAATGTCAGCTAGCTTGAATTTCGCATTTCATATTTCATACTAGGGGCTCACAACTGAATGTATTACATGTATAATTTTTGCCGGCCTTGGACGCGACATGGATTGTTTATCTGTTGTAATCGTGTGCTTATCTTTGGTATAACTCGTGACTGTTTCGAGTTTTGCACTACACCCCGTGTTGTTCTGAGTCAGAGTAATACATGAGGCAAGGCCACCAGTGGATACTTCCCGCACAGTACTGAGACATTAATGAGATGCAATGTGACCGCGGAGGAAACTGAGGTGCATGTTTGTAATATTGATTGAACTGTGTGTATTTTCACTCAGTGTATCTATGTGTCACTTTTGAACATGGAATTGAGGACAAACTTGTGCTTGTTGAGAGGGGGAAACGGCATTTGAGTGGAAGTAAGCTAAACCGAGCGAAACGTCGGAGAAGGGGAGATGAGTTTACGAAGTGCGTGAGAGGAAAATAAAGGGGCTTATTTAGATTGGAAGCGGAGAGGGAGGGGAGATATGAAAGGGAGGAGATAGATTTATGAGAAAGAGCGAGAGTGACATGTAGTGAAACTAGGCGCCGTCAAGCATGGCCCTGTGATAAGTAGTACTGTTCATGCATTGTGACTGTATGTACCGGCACTTGATGGCAAACAAACGGTCATTGTACTAACTCAAGAACACGAGGCGGGTCGGCTGAACATAATTATGCGTCTGAAACTCTCTAATACAGGTGTGCTTACACGTGCGAAAAAGTGCAGCGAAGGTGATTCGTGCATGTAAAAACTGCATTGTAAATCTGTACGGTTTATTTCACGTCAATGTAATTTGGTCTTACGCCTTAGACCATGTCATTAAACCACCGACGGATCGTAGGTTTACATACATTGTAATTCAAGCGAGCTCACAAGCACCAAAAGTTTATTCCTGAAAGCAACAAAATTGATGAAACGCGCGCCTACAACATAATTGCAAGTAAAAGTGTTGACCTAAAAAATTTTCAGATACGGTCGCAACACAATATGGCTGGGGTTGTTTGCATTAGTTGTCTTACATTGAACTTTTAAGTGATTTTCTATACCCAACCACTCTTTTCACCCCGTATCCTTTTTACTCTCTTCCCCCTCCCCTTCTTTTTGGCTAATGTAGTGAAGAAAGTGACAACAGCAAGCCATCTAGATCCAAAAATTGAAATCGGCAATTACTCTAAAAACAACCGTCTATTTATTTCTACGCGCATTTGCCTTATTCAGTTTGAATTCGAGGTTGAAAATCCAGTTGTTGTTATCTTTTGTGACATTCAACAACGTCTGTGTATGTGTGTGTCTGTTTGTGTGAAAATGCTGACAAAACTCGTTATCTATTGAACTTAACACTGTTAAATTTTGTCGGGGCCAAGAGATCGTCAGCTCTCACAGTTAATACTTTGATCAACCATAACCATGTCTGGCTCTATCCTTTATCGAAGGTGTATTACCGGTCATGGTTAGAGTCATAGCAATGTCAGCCATCGTATCTGCTGGTCGTGTTTAGTATCTACTGTACAATGTTGACAGAAGGACACAGCCGAGCTTGTGGTTTTACCTTTTTAGTGTTCAAAATCGTAGAGGCAGACATTACATAGTCATGAATAATATTGCACTTACCTAGTCGTTTTGTGAAAACACATCCTTACGATGGGAACAGCGTTGTGCTGATTTTCACATTAATTACCCGCATTGCATCAGTGGTTATTGCTGCATAAACAAAGAACCTCTGCTTGCATTTTGACCTGTCGTCAGTTTCTCAGCCTGGTTAACACGTTGATTAGGGATATTTGTCTCACTACATGTATTAATGCTGCCCGCCCCTTCCCCTTTCCCTTACACTCTTTCAATCAAGGGGGCCTCGTTGATTCAAACTGCCCAGTCGACTAAGGTTGCATCTAGCACATGGTCTTGTTACAGTGATTATGATATTGTTAGATTTGGAGTCTATCATGTCAGAGTTTTGTGCACTCTTTAGTTACAATTTGTTTGAATGAAAAAGAACACTTGAATGTTATAAATAATTATCGATGTGTAATTTTGTTGTGTTTAGGGCATCGGTAAAGATTTTTAAGCGTTTTTAATTTGTCGCTGTATTATTGTCCTTGTACTAATCTATATTAAAGAATAAGATTGCATGTCTATCATTTTTGTCCTTTAATTTCGTCTGTTTGTAAAACTACCATATGTGACGTTGTGTTTGAATACCCGTAACAACATTGATATACATGTGTATTATACAGTGAAATTCCCTCTTTCACTTCCACAATTATTGTTGAGTGACGGCCTCACGAATTGCAATACATACATTATGGATCAATATCACCACCGCTGTATCCGTCAAATTTATTACACTATGTGCAGATATGAGGCCTGCTTTAGGTGGCCCGGTAGACCTGCTGACGTATACTCTATCAATCAAGTAAACGTGTACGACCACAACGTTATGGTAGTATTGATTGGCTATCTTTCAGTCGTTCTAAAATCAACACTCCAAAGTCCCTGGTATGTACATGTGACTTTTTAACCAAATGTTTGGTGTTCCAATTTAGAAACTAAGACAAAGATTTTAGTTTAAAATAAAGAAAAGAGAGGAAGGCTGCAAGCTTTTTCCTGGTTGTTTTTTTTTCCGTATGTTTACCGAGAATCCGAGCTTCAGGAGACAAGAAATAGGACCTCCCCCCCCCCTTTTTTTCCCATGCCACTCCCCCCAGATATGCATAAAAAAGTTTTGGGGTAGGAGAAAGGGGCATGATCTTGTATAAAATTAGCAGAAAAAAGCAAATAAAAATTAGGTAGCGTTGGGGGCATACACGATGTGTAAAAAGTTGGAATACCCATATAATTACAATTTACGAGTACACAACTGGTACTATTATACTAGACTTGTGATGATTGAGATAATGTGGTTGCCTGGTGAGAAAGACAGATGCAATGACTTATTTTTAAAAAAAGGTTATTTTTTGTGTATGCATGAAAAATCGAAAAACTATACAACTGATGCTCCAATTTAGCCTGAACATGAAACGGAATCAGAAAAAAAGTTAATGCTACTAACTGCCAACGTATGTCATTGAAAATACTCTAACCAACATCCAGCACTGTAAATATATGACTCATTAGTGTAACTAACTGCCACTACTACCGAGGTGGCATATCATTTAGAGTGTCAGAATATAAACTAGTTACCATTATCTCAGGATTTTTTTTTTTTTAAAGAAAATTAATATTTTACTATCTCTACAAGCAAGATCTGCGTTAATTTTATTCTTTTGTATCATTCTCAGGGAAATCAAAAGATGATGCCATGAACGAGTACATATCCAAAGTGGAGGACTTGAAGAAAATCTATGCTTAAACTCAAGTGAGAATTATTTCACATTTGAAGCTGTTAAGTACTTTAAAATTATTAACATGAGCTTGGTTTGAAAACCGGTGGGATCTCACATAGTGTTTGAAATCAAGTATTAAATTATTGTGATTTGTTTAAGTTTATAATGAAACTCTCACATAACATCCAGAATTTCCTGGAAAAGTTTTTGCTCATTAGAGGTGGTGAGAGTTTGAAATAATTTCAAAGTTAAAAATGCATCTAAAATGCATCTTAACAATTAAGCTTTTTGTATGCATCTAGGTTGAATTCAAGATATGGAAGCGGTGTCATCACTGCCTTTCTCTAAGTTTGCTCTTCTTCAAAATTTCAGTCTGTTACACTCTTTTGCAATATTTTAATAAGAATGTTAAGGTTCATCACCTATAATAAATATTTTACCACAAAATGTAAAGAGTGTGCAATATTGATCATTTTCATATTATACCTTTGAAAAGGTAAACTTTTACATTTTACAATTTGCTTTTCTTTCAATAAAAAAGAGAACATTGGTTTGACATTCAGATTTGTGGGTGAACTGTTTTGATAAATAAAATACTATACCTGTGCTACTTCAGGTATTTTCTCAAGGATGAGTCTGAGAGTGGGTCAAGTCTTTTGAATTCCTTTAAAATTTATCTTTTTTGGGTCAATAAAAGTTGCCCAGAGACTTGAGACATACTTCTTTAAAAATAACAACTTTCAGTTTTTAAGTTTTCCATTTTTTTTCCGGTTTGGTTTTTTATGTATGTTTTTGTTGTAAGCTAAGGACAATTAAATATGTAAGTGCAGTATCGTTTAATGACAAAAATATTTTAAGTGCTCATGTTAAATTTTTTCCCCAGTTATCAAGTGGTTTGCCCAGTGAAGCAGAGAGAGAGCTGACAAGAGATCAGAGAAAAATTGTTGTGACTCTCAACATTCCTGACAGTGAAACCTAGTCTCGTGTCTCTTGTTCATGTTTTTCCCCTCACTTACTTGATATATCTTTCCTTGCCTAATGTCGTAACCTTTCTAGATTGAACATGTACTTTAAACAACTATTTGCTTTTTGGACTGTTTGAAATTAAGACCTCCTTTGAGAAATCAATCAGGGCTTAGATAAGGTAAATACTGTAAACAGTTTAAAGAAAACACCGAATCAATTTAAAGCATTTTCACAACGGGTGAGGAAAAACAACTTTGTGCCTTTTCAATAAATCCTTTTGTAGCAAAATTAAACCTAGCAAGGGAAAACAAAAGAAAATTTTGTTTTCGCATCTACTCTAGAATTTCTATGGTTGTTCATTTGAATCAGAAATGAATATGTGAATTTTTTTTTTTACTATGGGGCATTTAGATGGCATGCTCAAGCATGCTCTTGTTTATTTTAAAGCATAAATTTTTATACGCCTAATTTCATTAAACATCTTTTTTTACAAAAATAAATAAATAAATGTTACAAAATTTGTGTTTTGTTTCTTCTTCATGGAGCTGTTTTGTCAAAAATTGTGTGTGTAATCATAGACTTAAGACAGATTTTGTGGAGACGGAACAATCTAAGATTCTTGGAAGGAATATCGAGCAATTAAAATTTATTACAATCTAAACTTCCAAAATTAAGTCTGGTTTCAACATTTTCTTTAATCAAAGTTTTCTGGGTTTAAGGTTTATTATTCCTCCGGCCTTCATACATTTGAATTCATAATTCAAAGTCAATGAAGTTGAATTCTATTGAATCCACGTTTTTATTGTGCAGTTTCTTTTCTCTACATCATGTGAGACTTATTCTAAGCCCTCTGAGAACCTATAGGAAGTTATAAGCACATTGTCACGCTGCCCACAAAATGGGCTATCTTAAAGTTAGTAGTTTTGAGTAAAAGTGTTTATATTTGATTAGTAAGATAATTATGATGGGTCGGTGTCATTTTTTGGTCTATCTCCGAGAGACCATTATTAGCAGCATGATGACATAGAATCACTGTGTCTGGATGCAGTGGTTGAGTAGGAGAGGGAGTTGGTAATACAGTTCATTTTACATATATTTCAAACCTCATGGAAACAAAATATGATCTGAATATAGTATGGATCAAACGAATATTTAGGTCGAGTGTCCAAACCAAGTTTGAATTATAAGTACTTGGCTGTACTAGTATGAATAGACCAGAAAATTGAGTAAAAAAAAATTTTCTCTTGTGTACAATAACCCTTCTAATATGAATTTTTTTGTTCATTCCCTTGAGATTTGATTTAAAAGGTTTTCGCCGTAAATTCATCCTGTCTTACTCCAATATGGAGACTTAAAAATTGGCAGAGACTGAGAGGTGAAAACTTATGTTGTACAAAGGATGGATATTGGGAATGACAGGAAATATTATAACATAAAGCATTAACACTATGAGGCATCTAAGATTATGCCATGGTTGATAACAAAAATAAATTCTGGTTGTAAAGACCAGATTAAGCAAAGGTTGCTGTTGATTCTTTCAAAGTTCTGTAAGTTATTTAAGGAAAAAATTTGCCAAAACCTTTTGCTTCTTCCTTGACATGCAGCATTAGTTTTTGTTATAATTCTCTTTTGGCCTTTAAGAGAAGTGCAATTAGTACATGCAATTAGCATTAATAGCAAGGTCTCGAATCCAAATAATTCAAATCTGGTTTATTTGAGTTTCAATTTTTGTTTAATTTGAATTATATTCAGATTACTAACTTAAGTGTTCTTTGTATTGTGTTCTGACAATTCAATTTAAATTTTCATCCTATGGGGTTCATAATATCCAGGTGGACACATAAATGTATATTAAAAGAAAAGTTAAAATAAATATTGTTTCAAATTCAACAAGCAGATCAATAGAAACATCATTCAAAGACCCTTTAGCTTACTAAGTGAATTCATACCTCAAACAAAATTTTTGTTTTTGGTTGTGTTAGTCCTATTGATGTGGGATGTTTTATTCTTAGAGCTGTGTTCATACTTCAGTGGCAACTGTTCGCCCCTCCATTCTTAAATATTAGTAAAGATAAAATCAGTATTTTTTTATTTGTAGTTTGTACAATAGTCCATTTTAGATATTCAAAATATGTTGGGAACAAATTGAATTAACTAAAAATTGAATTTTCTGTATACATTTACTGATTTAAGTTACAAAATTATAAATAAGAAATAAAAATTGGTAATCTGATTACAGTTTGGATCAAGCAACATAACACTTTTTAAGAGCAAGAAAATCCCAGCATACATACGTGTATATATGTGATGACACAGTGACCTCATATTTAAATTTTATATAGCAGAAAACCCAGCTGTGCGTTGAGGGTAATAATGCAGCCCACATTTAGCATACAAATGGCAATGTATTTGGTACTGTCTGTCTATTATAACCTGCTAGGCTTAGATATTAGCTCCCCTGTTGGAGACATTACTTGTATAGTTGCATAAGTAAGAGACAAAGATAATGAAGAAAAAGAGGATACATGAGGAAAATGAGGGGTGGGAAAGAGATGGAGAAAAGGGAGGAAGACAAGAAAATAAGAGGACGGGGAAAAGTTGCACTTGCTGGAACTGTTGTAACAATACTGCCCAAAACAGTAACAGAGCAGTACCTGCTGTGAAAATCGTATGTGAGATACTACACTTTGATTGTTTCCGGCAGAATAGTTGTGCATGTCTTGCAACCAGTCTCAATAAGTTGGATGTTGGAAACCAGAGTTTGAGAAAATGCCCTTTAAAAGAATATTTATTCCTCTTTTTTCCTGCATTTTAAATCATGAGTTTTACAAAATTTTCATAATTCATGCACTTTTCAAGGTTTAAACAGTTCAGAAAAACGCATTGCTTAAAATATTAACATCTTGTGAAGTGAAAATTGAGACAACTAACTCATTTGCACACGTTGCATATAGAACTTGTATTAAAAAGTGCTTGCGACAGTAAGAACAGTTGTGAAAGCAGTAGTTTAGGTTTTGAGGACATATCACAAAAAAGTGCTTTTAATGGTAATAAAAGCAATTCCATATGGCAAAAAATTATCCCTGAACAATAGAGCGAGTTAAAACCTATAGAATATGTTGCAATACCTGAATAAAGGCTGAAAAACATTGTTAAAAACGATCTTCTACTTATAAGAAGGATTTCTTAATTCAGGGGTTAATATTACTATACCTAAATAAGCAGACATCCTCAAATGAGTCACATAAGAGGGTTGATCTGTATATGAGTCTTAATTGAGGGATTGTAAAAAAAAATAGACTTGTGACCTTTGTTTTTTTTTGTCATATTCAAATTTCATACATGCACAATTGAAACCATACAATTACAATTCAAACCTAGATACATCTAATTCGAGTATTTGCCGGATATGAACTATATCAATTTTATCCTTTTGTCATGCATCCTTAAAGTTCAATTTTGAGATAATTCAAATCTTAATTTTTATAACCATTGGGTTTGAGATATCCAAACTGGACTATACATGTACATCGTAGGCGAAAATGGCAAACCCATTTATTTCATCATGTGCTTCCCAAGTGGTTAGTATCTGACAATCAATAAAAAATTTTATTTTATCAGATGACCAGACTGTGCTTGTTGCCATGTGAGCTTACATAGATCATCGATTGCTGTCTGCAACTGTGGTTTGCAGACCATGTGAAGATGGATGGTTTTTTTCTTTCATCTGAAAACTTAACAAATGAGACACTCGGTTTACCATTTTCACCAACAATATATAACAACTGGCTTATTAGGGTTGATAGAGGCTTGGTTACTTCATCATCAAAAGACTGGTGTTTTTCCAATTTCAATGTTGTTTTTCTTCTGTTTAAATTCATATTTAAAACTGATGAGGTTTGATTCTCTTAAATCCAAGTTTATGTTGAGGTAAAAAAACAGATTTCCGTTGTTTCTTAGCAGTTATGCTTGTTCAACTGATAAACAATCAATGAGCAAAACTACCGCCACAAAACCCATAGAATCATTGTTAAGTTGTCTATTGAATGGGTGAGAGAGAGCAGTAATTGTAGTCGTAATACAGAAAAAGATTGAATAAAACAACCATGATCTAAAAGCTTAAAGTTTTATCCATTTCCATGAGATTTAGACGCCCTATCCTGCCACAAGGATGCAAGTTTTCCGATTTGTGCAGGAGTGAGTTTTTAGAAGTTTTCTCAAGCCAAAAGCAGGAACATTTGGAAAAAAATTAAGGCTTAAAGATTAAAGAAAATCCTTCAAACTTAAGCTTTAAAGAAAACCAAACACCACTTTTGGGTTGTACAGCTGTGTAGGCCCTGGTACAGAGTTTTATACACCAGTATTAGTTTACATCATAAATAAAAGATTCTATAGGGGAAGCTGTTGGTTGTCAGTGCCAGATAGAGGTGTTAGAAATGTTGTGCTTTTTGTGCATAAGGCAATGCATCCCTGCTGCCAAGTTCTATCTCACCAATTATTACTAATAGTAATAATACTAATGGTATCAAGCATAGGCCATGGGAAGCATCCTGGCATTATTGAATTAATATTTTCTTGCTCTAAATGCAAGAGCACTGACCTAGTAGACCTACATGTAAGTTTGTTACTGATAACTAGGTCACAGGTGGCTGTGCCATTTCGCTGGTAAATTTTGATATACACTGTGTAAATCTATATTCTAAATTAAACGAAGGTTTAATTTTCTTAAAAGTTTGAATTTGATCTAAAGCTAAGCATATACGAAAATTGGACACACTACAGGTTTGGAGAATGGCTGCAAAAGAATCCAATGTATACTACACTACTGATGGCAAAATTGATGTAAAGGAAATCCCCCACAATATACAAAGGATTATCAATATTAAATATCCCTGGCTCTGAGGGAATTGATATTGAGTCATGACACTTAATACACATACTTTTATTTTTCCAACAGTAACCATGCAGAATGATGCACCTCTATTCCCATCGTCCTTCAACCTCCCTTGTTGGGCCTGCATCTAATCTTCAGTGGTAAACCTCCTTTTGATCATGAAATTGTGTTCTTTTAAGTGCTCTCATTCTTGAATGTAAAGCCAACTTTCATCTACAATTTCAAGTCTGCCAGAAAATTTGTTTTCTTTCATAAAATCTCGCAACAAACTGCTGTACCATTTTGTTTCAGCTTTCACTTCATCTGTCAACAAGCAATCCTGCAAAACAGTACTAAATGAACCATAAAGACATGACAGTGTCCTGTTGTAAACCTTTGATCTTTAAAACATTCTCTAGTTAACACACCCTGAGATCGGAGGAGATGTATCTCATTTGTCAAATCAAAATGTCTACACTTGAACTTTCTTACACGAAATTTTACTGAGCCAAATACCACCAAATAATGATGGGCTTCTTTCCTCACACATTTCTAACCCATCTTGATAATATTTGATAACAGAGGGTGTCTTTACCGTCTCCATTGTGCTTGCAGAAGAAAGAAGAACTTTTTTTTGTTGCGCGGCCAAGTGGTTGCTTATTTTAGCGCTGGGCCCAAAAAGTTATATACTGATTTCACCAATCTTTCATATAGAACATGCAACAATGTCTTTAAAAATTTTACTGAAACCCAAGAATTCCTTGATGGTTAGTGAGATTCAATATTGGTAATCTCTTGTATATAACTGCACTTCTCAATATTCGTTGGGCTGTTTATGCTCCAGAGTCTACATTTAGAAGGCAAATTTTCACTTATTTAAAAAAAAATCTTGTAGTTGTAATGTTGTAAACACTTCAAAAGCTACTTGAAGTTTTGTAAGGGTGTCTGCTGATTTGCAGGCGAGCCCTTATAATTTATACTTAGAAACGAGTACTTGCTTTTACTCGAACAAAGTTCAGATTATCCTTTTTACAATCCTACTCTAGAAATGTTTACTGATACTGATAGCGATAATTAGATTCTTGGATAATAGAAGTTAAATTTTGTTTCAATAGAGTTCCAAAGATCCAAACTGAACCGCATTTTCTAGGTGCCAAAATGTTCAGGAGTATATTGAAAGTGGAGAGATGACAAGATAATTTTATTAAAATTAGTATATCATAGTAACTCACTCTTGGGTTTTAATACATCATTATTTTCCTTTGCTTCCCCTTTCTGCCCCTATCGAATTACTTTCATGTATTTGAAAGGCTAGGCATCTTCACGGCAAAATGGCAAACAATAAATTTGAGGCGATCCACATGAGTTTGTTTCATCAACAAACACAAGTAATGCATATAATTTTATATGTAAAAGTAATAAACATTGAAAAAAACAAACAAAAGAACTTCATTGAATAAAGTCGAATACTCAAATCAAATTACATGCAACAAATTTTATTTGGAAATTGCATAAGGTATGTGAACAACTTAAAAATAGTTACAACTTACATTCAAAAATTGACAAAAAAGATAACTGAAAAAAAAAATCAAAATTAAAAATAAAAACATGCAATTTGACAGGATGTGCATTTTTATTTTATTATATTTGAAGTGACAATGGAAAAATCTGGGGCTTGCTCTAGCTTGAATGTATAGTGATTTGGTTAAATGTGCTAAGAATAAGAAATTTTTAGATCGACACCTATGACTGAAGGTTGATTACAAAACTTACAATGGCTTTTTTTTGTAACTTAAGAAAGCAATGCACGTACTACATTACATAGATTGCAATTGTAGATTTTAATGTCTTTTAAACATACCGGGTGCAGCCTTATAATTATGTATATTGATAGTGACATGTTTAGCAAAATTCAGAAACTCTGCTCACAAGATGTACCAATATACTACTTTCTTCCAAACACAGAAGTATAGCATTGTCAGCTGCATTTCTGCTCTGTGAGAAAAAAATATACTGTGAAGAGGAAATGAATGCCAAGCATTTTAACTAAGAATAGGAAAGATTGCAATACTTTTTCACTCATTTGAATACAATGAATCAGTGAGTGATTAAGTATATACAACACATATACAAAACTTATCAGAATTAAATTTTTGAGAGAGACAGAGAGGCAAGAGTCAGCACTTCAGGGTTGAATGTGCCATTGCTTTTTCATGAAGTACACATTTTTCACTTCTTTACAGTTCACTAATTTAGAGCGAGAGGATTCCATGTTCAATGGGTATAAATAAATAAGTAGAATACTAGTTATTATATATATTTAAAAAGTATATGGATGATAACAATGATATTTACTACACGGCTGTTTGTGAGCATGCAATTTATACAAATTACCTGTATAGAAGTAAGATTTTAAAAATAAGGTATTAAATAAGCACTGGTAATTGTTAACTGGTTCTTTGTGAAATAAAACATCTTAATAATAAAAAAAAAAGAATAAATGAGAAAAAAATATGATTTGAGTAGATATTTAAGCACCATCAGGGTGAGGAAAAAAATGAGAATGCTCATTAAAAATTGACATTTTCTAATTACTTCAAGTCTATACATGTTCACAATACAACTGGTATAAAATATAAACTCAAAGCTGTAAATTTAGGGACAGTTAAGCCTTTAAGTAATGTTGGGCAGCTTATTTTTCTTCAATTATCAGGCGTTTACTTTCTTTCTAAAATTTTTATAATGATCTTGGTACTACCAAAATATATTACAAAAGAATGTGAATTTTACTAAAAAAAAGATCAGTATGCTTGCAGAAGGGAGTAATTATAGACAGGCAGCATTTCATGTACATTACCCAGAACAATTTGTTTCAGAGCTTTTAAGTTTTTCAACCAGACACTTTCATTTTTTTAAAAACCCTCAGTAAGATCAGATAAGTGCAATTCTTGATCATTATTAAGAATAAGCCATATCCTTTACAAATTTGACTCTTGGATTTTATGAGTATCATTAAGATCAGACTAGGGCTTTTAGAAGTTGGCAGACCATACCACCATCTTTCCATCACTTCTTTACTTTCCAAGTCTTACTGAGTCCTTATTTTTACTGCCTGCTGGTGAGTAACAAAATACTGGACTATGTCATGAATATATACTACCTAGTGTGTAATGAATAAATCAATAAGCCAATACAGATTTCCCGTTTCACTATGAACCCTGGAGGGTCACAAATGCCAGAAAAACAGGTTGCAAACTATAAAAATATAAGATAAACAAAGTTCTGGTGATAGAATTTGAATAATAAGCAAAAATACTTAGCCAAAATGAGTGCCTGGTACCTTTATTGGAAGTTTTTATTTAGGTTAATTCCAAATTGAATGTTCAGTTACAGGGAATCAATTTATTTAGTTGCAAATACCTTGTTGGTTTATGATTTAACTTCAAATGGGTAAACATAGTTTTATATAGAAGGAGCAAAGCCACTAAAATGTTACATCAGTGCCAGTTGTACGAGTCTTACTAGAGTCACAACAGGACAATCAGGATCTTTTAGGCACACATAGGAAATATTTTTCCAAGTTTTAGCATCATCTATAGGGGTGTAAGATTCAAGAGAAGTTGGATGTAAAAAATTAGAATAATAATACTTGACAACATTTTATAAAGTTCAGCTTATTTTACTTTTATGAATACTCATGAGTTTAGGAGCAAAATCATTTTTAAAGAACTATAACAAATTAAAACGATTCTTGATACTAAGGTGTTCTAAAAGCTGCAATGTTAAAAATATAAATGCTTTAAAGCTAGAGTGTAAACGTCGCAAAACCTGAATCATATAGGGTCTTTGCAGGTAAATATGCCTTTTAAACCATCAGAGGGTCCAAAAAGGTGTCACTCCTCCTTAATCCAAGGGCTTAAATATTAATTCAAATTTATCAAATAAGCAGCTCAGATTTTTACCACCCATAGCTAACACAAGCTGGTGTACAAGTGCTTGATTTAACCTGGCTCATAATGTCTGCAAGGAAAGCTGTAGTTGTTATGACTCTCAGGAATAATGTTAGAGGTATCAAACAAAAAAGGAACGGCAGTCAGGGAGACTTACAGAGCCTTTTAATTTGAAGAAAGAAGACAACTGCCTTTGACTGTAGGGGAGGTACTAATTCATACTGTCTTTTTCCCTGAATAAACTGCTTTATAAAATCTAACACTAGTAAAGAAAATTTATAAAGAGGTGAAATGGACCAAAGCTTAAAGGGTCTTCATATAAGAATTCTGAACCTTGAGTTGTATAAATAGACCATACAAATGAAGAACTTTGAAGTTCACATCTTTTTGCTGCCAATTTTAACGATCTCAGGCATAATATAAACTGTGATATTCAGATAATATGAGGTGTTTTGTAAAAGTAGTGCTAGAGTTTATATAGACTACATATTACTGTACAAGTGATCATATATACAAAAATACTGAGCATTAAATTGGCCTTTTTTGATTAAAAAGAGAGCAAAACAAAAACTTTATATCTTCATAAAATATGAATAAAGTGTAGTTGTGAATGTTGAATTGAGATAAATGGAACCTGTAAAATCAGAATAGCATTTTATGCTATTTGATATTTAAAAAAAGACCTTTTCTCCCAAATGCGAACCCTTAAAAACTGACATTGGGTCCACTAAAAATAATTTGTATATCATTAAATGGAATGTATTTTATTACCTGCTTTAAGCCCCATCTTTTCTTCCCTTTTTTTCCTTCATTAAAATATGTACAGTATATATAAAGACAATGGATTTTCCTGATAACTAACATTGAGAGTAACAAGAGACATTTACCATGAGCAACAACAAATACCTAGACATCTAAAACAATGAGCTTTTCTACAACTGGTAAATAGATACCAAAGGGTAAATATCTTTAATTTAAGTTTTGTTGTCACAACTTTTCTTGAATAATAATAAATATTGAAAAAAAAACCTCAAAACACATAAGTTGACAAGAGACATCACAACCTGCTCTATATTCAAAAAATTAACAAAATAAACTCTGCTCTTTTTGGAATACCACAACCCTCAAATAATTTTGCCTTTGGAACAATGTATCACAACCTAGATAACAAAATCACTAAGCTTGGATGTAAATAAAAACATATAATAAAATGGTTGAAGTGGCTATTATAGAAATATATATATTAAATTTTTTTAAAGTTTTTTTTAATTTGTTCTCTCTTTAAAAAATATGACTTAAATGTTTAGTCTTTATAAGTACAATATTTCAATAAACTTCAAAATCCCTTTTCATATTTTTCATACCCAGCAGCTACCAAGTTCTGTCAAGTCTTTGCTTTATTTTTTAATTGATGTATGTAATTGATTTTTTATACTCACTTGATCTTTGCTCTTTAGATCAAAGGTCAATGATAATGAAAGTTTCACTCAGATTAGATACCATTGAATGCGAGAAAATTAGTTTTTGTTTGATATGCAACAGTTCCAAGATTTTAAAGAGTTCCTTAAAGATGTATAGTATTTAAAAAAACGACTGCTAAAAATTTGTGGAGCTTAATCTTTATGAACATAGTTTTAAAAAGGATTACACAAAACTTAAGTATATATGGATAGGACAGTATACTACCTTTATGGGTAGAAAATGTAACAATAAGGCATGACAAATCAGGAAAAGACAGACTTTTAGCCCGAAGAATTTTTGCACCAGAGTTATAAAGCATTCAGCTTACAGAAAATTTTACATTCGTTGGATCTGGATATAAGTATTACACCTTAGCGGATGTTGGATCTGAATATGGAGTTGTGGATCTATGCTGAGGGTACTGATTAGGTGCACTTCGATAAGCCTGGGGAGGTCCTCGGTAAAACTGATCTTGTGCATACTGATCAGAACTAGGTTGCCTGTAGGAAGCACTGTTGTTGTCATCAGAGTAAGAGTAGTCCCTGTAGTTAGAGCGATATGAATACTCATACCCTTGCAACGGTTGGTAAGGCTGCTGCTGGCGATGATGTTGCTGGGGATGATACTGGTAGTTGCCGTGAGTTTGAACATTCTGATGATGGTAATTACCACTTTCATAAGCAATTGTGGCTCCTCGGGAGTGAGGACGAGTGTTTGGAAAGAAGGTAGAACTGTTGTAATCATAGTATGAGGAGTAGCCTCCTGCCACTCGACCACTGCCACTGTACATTGAGTTACTATTAAAGTTGTTATTTCCCATACTTGAAGAGCTGGGTGTCCTCTCTGACCTGTGTTGTTCAAGTTGTCTGCTAGGAGGCCTAGAAAAATTAGAAACGTCCTTTAGAAAATGTTTATCTTGAGTAAAGTTCTCACATAATGAGTCAAGTCAAATAATTTTAAGATACAAAGATAAAAATAATTTTTAAAGCTCTTAAAAAGCCTTTCCTGAGGTAAAAAAAAAAATTTTTCAATATTGTGCTTATGGCCTAAGTTATTGCATTTGGGAGAAAGTTCTGTGAGACACATTCTTAAGAAAATGAAGAAAAATGCATCTTAAGATTTCAAGAACACAACATCACGTTATCTAGATAAATCTTACATTTCTAGCCTCTAACCTCAATGATTTCATGGTTATTTATCACAAAATACATCCAGGGTTCCTGCAGCCACCAGGCTATCAAATTCCAGGGTGTTTCCGGGAATTTCCATGCCTAAATGTTAAAATTCCAGGCCAGGCACGGCAAAATCCAATAAAGAAAATATACTGTACAATTCTAACAATAATATATTTTTATAAAAAAAAACTTTCTAACTTTTTTACATTAAAACAGTTATAAAAGTTATATTCTTCCCTCTTCACAGTTTGCAGTATAATTTTTTAAAGTAAAATTAACAAGGTTCTGTCTGGTCATGAAGCACATTATTCCTTGCCTATACCCAAAATATGGACAAAACCCTCGCTGTGACTAAATTGTGTTTAAAAAAAAAACAACTGACAAACAGAATACTGTAGCTAGACAGACCTAAGGGGCTTGAAATCTCATATATTTTATAGATAATGGTTCAACAGGCAAAGCCTTGAATTTCTAGCCGCCTTTAGTCCTTAGAAAGTGTTTACGCATCTGTACCAGACTCTATAGTCTTTAGGTGTAGTGGATTAATAAACGCCATACATCCATTTACTTAAAGATTAACCCTAGATCTATTTCAATCTACGTCTAGATCTAGTGGTTCTACTTTTGGGTCATGTCAGGGGTCTAAACACGACAGTAACACAAAACAGCATGCAATTTCGTTTTGAATTTGCATTTATATACCTACCAAGGTTTGAATCTAGTAGTCGGGAGCTCGCCTTTCTAGACCTAAATATCTAGATCTAGACTCCTTCTACATTAGACTAGATCTACAGTCATCTATATCTAGACAAAAAATCTTGAGAAAACCTTCAATTTGTTTTATACTCATGTTTCCACTGCTGCAAGATAGATCTAGATATTAACTACCAACAGTCAACTTACTTTACAAGCTAGGTAGATCCTAGATCTAGATTCTAGATCCTCATATTGCATTTACTTTCTTCTCAAGATTGTCTAGGTACTGCTTGTAGATGTAGATCTAGACATAGATTAGATCTTAAATCCATCGATCCTAGATCTAGATTCTAGATCAGGATACCAGTATTGCATTCACTTTCTTCTCAAGATCGTTTAAGTACTGATTTTAGAAGTAGATCTAGACATAGATCTTAAAACCATCTGTTGACATGCCAGTATCAAAATCTAGACAGTGGTCACGATGATAAAGATTATAGACTGAAGATCTACATGTGCATCCGATCGGTAGGCTAGACAATAGACATAGCCTTGTTACAGTAAAACAATCTCCAACATGCAGTCAATGATTTCCCTTGGTCTATAAATAGAATTTCCAAGAAATCGATGGTAAACAATGCCATCATTGAGCAGCGTTAAAGCTGGGGAAAGGTGATCACTTCAATTTTAGTAAAAAGAATATGAAAACTAAGAAAAATAACATATAGAATGTTCTATTTCTACGTAAGATCGGCTAGAATGGGGTAGATTAGATGCGGCTTCACTTCATTATTACAATCATGTACCACTGTTCGTGTCCCTTTATTTTGTTCAAAGTCGTAAAAAAAATAGAACGATTGAAAGATGGTATACCTTGAAAGATTAAGTTTTGTCAGTGCTTACATAACTTTGGAAGGACAAAGAGGCTCCCACAAGCAAGTTGACACAATCTCATACCTTTTACTTTTTAAAGCTTGACAAAGCATGAACGTAACACAGACTGAGACATACCATAGGGAAAAGACAAAGTAGTCTGAATAGTGGACATATCAAAGATGGATATCGACATTTTGCAACGTGTTTGTCCCATATATACTTGAGAAATCATGCCTTTGGTTAGCCTTCACTAATTTTATCAGAGATGCCCGAAATTAGTTATTAAAGTTTGCTTTGTTTGTCAAGTCTTTGTCCTTGAGTGGAGGAGCACGCTGACACGACTGGGCTCAGTGTATAAAACTTTCTGTGTTTGTGGGTTTAGGTCTATTCTGTGCTGTGGGTGTGTAGGGCACAGCATCTTATTCCGTGATGATCAGAGTGGGCAGACTCTTGTCTAGCCTAGGCAGCAGGGTAGTGGCACAGGTAAAACTTGCCACCCCACCACGGGTCCCACACCCTCCCCTACAGTACCGATGTTTACAAAAATCTGCGTGTTATTGACCTGGGCCGAGGCTTGGGCCATTAGGACTTAGCTTACGCTGCAAAGTACTTAGGCATGGCCTACTGTTGCAAAACCGGATAGCAAGATGAGAAATAAAAACGGCGGCGGCGATAATTTTATGATTTGATTTCACCGCAGATACGACTTTGAATAAGGTCTCGATAGATTAGAAAATTTTCTAGGTTTTTCCAGGCCCGATGGCCATTGTCCAGGTTTTTCATGGGTAAAAGCAAATTGCAGGGTTTTTCCATGCCTCTTGGAATTCCATGCCCACGCGGGAACCCTGTACATCATAATTTTTCAATAAATGCCTGACAAAATTTTGGTGAAATTGAACTCCTATGTTAGAATTGTTATTGTAAGTTTTTTTTTTCTCAAATTGATCATCCCAACAACAGCTCATTTACTATTGAATTCCTCTTTAAAACCTAAATTTGAAGGACTGCCATCATCATTTTGGTTCAGCCAAGGAAGTTTATAAAAACTAAAGGAAGAAGTCCTTTGAGCATAAAAAATTACTTTGAATAAATCCAGTATTTTGGTTTATCCAATTTTGATTTAGAGGAATTTCATTATAATTGTATTTATAATTTTGATTTCTATTGGCAGAGTTTGATAAAAAAGAATACTATCACTAATGCTATGATTTTTTTTAACCTTGATACCATTGTTTTGGCTTTCAGTGATTTTACATTAACCTGTGAATTTGAAGGCTAGGCTAGCTGACTTGTCCCGCAAAAACTTTCAGCTTTAAGATAATTTAAGTTTCATATTCTAACGCTTTTTCTTCAACTTTTCAGACCCACTAGAATTTTCCCCTCAAATTTATAGACACATTCAGAGTACCAGATTCTTCCTCAGTCTCATAAACTTCAGTTCAAAATCAGTTTATTCTTTCTCCGTGTAAAAGTCCAATGTTTAAAACCTGTTAAGCTATCTTATTTACCAGTCAACCCTCCAGTAATTTATCCTAAGAAGAATTTATTTTAAATTTAGTAAGACATTTTTAAACAAATATCTCTTCTTTGCACCTGTTTATACATACATTATAAGTAAATTCTAGACATACCTGTCAGTGAATCTCAGCAAATGTTGATCCCTTGAGGTATCATGAATTACTTCTGGCTTCAATGCAATTCCCTAAAAAAAAAGACAGATTTTACTTTTTACTCAAAACCATGCAATATTTATCAACTTATGATACACACAAACTCACACCAAAGATTTTGCATTTCTTCTTTATAACAAAAAACTAGAACAAAGAAAAACAAAAACAAAACAAAAAATGACCTGAAGTCAGAAAGCATCACAGCACTAATTAAATGCTTAAAGATAGAAAAACAGGCAAAACTTTTAATCACTTACATTCTTACATGTTGTTTTTTTCACTTTAATCACATTCTTACATTCTTACATGTTGTTTTTTTCACTTTAATCACATAATGCATTACTTATTTCATTAGGCTTAAAATAACTGTTGATTATTGTATAGTTAGAAAAATGACAAATTTTCTAAAACTCTTCTCAAATCCTTTGAATACCCTATGCAGCAACCACCGATGAAATACATTGTAGATTTTAGAGAGCATGATGTGGTCTTGTATACATTCTTTACACATTTATGGACTGGATGCATCATGTCAACTTCAAGGCAAAAAGGGCTTGCATTGTGATTCAAAGTTATTTGTCTAATCTATAGGTAGAAAAGTCTACACGGTGAATTTTATTTTAAATAGTCATTTCTGTGGAGTTGCACTTGGCTGCCTAGTCAAAAATCAGGAAGCTGTCTTTCAATAGGAAGACAGCTTTACTGCTAGAGAATTCGATGATCTAGCCATTCAAAAAACCCTTTATAAGCATCATTTAACTGACTGAATATAAATGCCCATTTTTAAAGCTTAATGGTGGTCTGTCTGAAAAAAAAAACTGACCCGTTTTTCCATCTCTTGAATCTGCTGCTCATATTTTTCTTCCGCATCATCTAGCGGGTACACTCCTTGACGCTGCTTATGCCGCTGCTGATAGAGCGCCCGTAACTGCTGAATGTACTCAGCTCTAGATAATACTGCTTTTGCAATTGGAGGTCTCCCTTCATCATGGTCAGATTGAGAAAAGTACTCCTTGTTATCTGTGAAAAGTTAAAAAAACAGCAAAAAAGAAATTGTTGATAAAAATGTAAGCCTGTTAACAATGGAATGATTTCTTAATTGCTTATAGCAAACCATTGAACAAAAGGAAAAATTACATTTGTGAGGCAGAAGAGGTAAGTCAGCCAAAAGTTAAACATTGTAACCATAGGATTTATATTACAACACCAAAAATGTATTTCTTTCTCTTAAATGTAACAGGGATGCAAGCAGCTCATGAGAAAAAAGCAGTACATTTTTTACGGAAGTTTCCGAGCGCGCACTATTCTGATTACTAAAGCCAGCCTTTC
>BMAT01011020.1:88053-99180 GCA_019649035.1 Elysia marginata
AAAAAAAAAAAAAAAAAAAAAAAAAATCGAGATAAAACCTTTATGTTAAGCATGCACAGAAATTACACTCTACCACAAACATTTTCTTTACTATCATCTTAAAGTACTATTTATTTTTGTGAAAGAAATATGCACAACATTGAATTAAAAAAAAAAACAACATATACACAAACAGTTATTGAGGCTAAAATAAAATCAATATTCTGCAAAAGCCTTTTCCAACAAAGGGTGTTTTTTGTTGGTTTTTTTTTTTTTTACTACATTCAGTTTCTATTGGACACTAGTCAAGTATTTTGTACCCAACGAATATAATTTTCATTGTTTTCAGTGGATAAATACAAAAATTAATTTGATGCTGTTCTTGTCTGAGAATTGAAATACCTAAACACTTTTCCCTGTAAGTATAACAAAGAAAACAAACATGCTTTAAATAAACGTTGACAATGCCCCTAGATGGCTTAATCAATAATTACATCCTCATGTTAATTCACAACAGCAACAATATTTTGAAAAAAAAAAGAAAAGTATCTAGGAATGTGATGAAGATAAATAAGTCTAGATTGCAAAACATATGAAAGATTTTTTTAAAGAAGCAATGACAGAAATTCTGCTCAGCATTTTTGTATTCTTTAGTTTTATTAAAATAGTACTTTCTGCAATCATTTCACAAATAGAGTTTTCATCAACCTTCACTTTGTTATTACTGAGCCACTAGATTTCATTCAAAGACATGCAATTTTTTTTTTTGCAGAGATTCTTATTTACAGATGTAATATTTTTTTCCAGTAACTGTGTGCTTTATATCAATTTTGTTTTATTTCTGTATTTTTAAGCTTCAGTAAGGCCGTAGAAGCATGGACAAATATTAACCCACCATAAATAAATTCAAGCCCTATTTTCTGGCTTCATAAGCGTTATGTGAAGAAAAAAGCTAGTCCATCGAAACAAACCTACAAAGACATTTTATTGAACAAAAGCCAAGTTTTAGACCGCATACATCCCTTAACTGTGTTATATAATTTAGATTATTTAATATACAAAGAACTAAGTGTGATTTGGTGAAAACAAAGTGTACAGGTGATTTTGTTTATAATTAGAAGACAAAAATTTGTTTAAAGACAGAAAAGATTTTTAATGTTCATTTAACTAGTAATTTTTAAACAATCTTTTGATTTTCCAATAAACTAAAATAAAAAAGGGATCAAATGGAATAGTTTTACTTTTAGTTTGACATCAGATTTGAAGTGATACTTTCCAAACACATATATGATTAGAAGCTTGGAATCAACAATTTTGAGTTCTTGATTTTGCTTTGAAGTGGATTCTTCACTGTAACTTTTTAAAACTTTTTTAAACCAGGCCTACTTTATTTACAAGCATTGCCTTTCAGCCAAGATGCAAGAAAGAAAATTTTGAAGGTTTAAAAACACTTCCGGGCAAATTGTAAAGCATGCTGCAATAACTTAACATATCTAGTACTTCAATGTTAGAGGCTATCACATCTACATGAGTTATTGAACATACTGTTCACATCTACAGTTGATTCACACAAATATATAACTGCCAACCCCTGATCAACTGGCTCCAGTATTTCAAAACCCAGATTTCAGTATTTTCCAAAGTATTTCAGTACTCACTTTGAAAACAAGGTCCTAAAAAAACAAAATGGTTTGAAATGTATCCTCTTGCAAAAGCTGAGTGAGGTGTCTTTTATGCTTGATTTGCCTCAGTTATCAATTTTAAAAGGTTTTTCAGGAAAGTTTTAAGTTTATCCCCAGAGACAATTTAGCTCATAATTTGGAAACAGATGATTTAGCGCATTAAGCAAGAGACCTCTTAACATTACAGGCCTGCACTTTAAAATTTTCACCCATTTAACTGATCATTATTATTTCTTTCCATACATAGTTCATTTCAGTATTTTAAGTTTATCATGACTGGTACTTTGGTTGTCATTCTGGTACTAAAATACTGAAAATCAGTACTAGTTGGCAGCTTTGCAAATATTTTTGATGCTGCACACAAAGATTATTTTAGCTCATTCATTAGCAATTACACTATTTAAAAAAAACAGCATACAAAGGCAATATGACGGTTACCATAGTCATTAATTGTTATCAAGTTGCACTGCTACAAAGATATGACCCATTAATCTGAATAATTTTTTAACCAAACATTTTAGCACAGAAAACAAGAACAAGGTTACATTAGAATAAAAACAGAACCACTTCAAGACATTAAATTACAACATCAAGGGACTCATTGTCTAGGCTTTTGATTTGGTTATATAGTAGAATCTCCTAAAAATGATATTGGATTAACTTAAACCCTGGTTTAACCAAATGCTGTTTTGTAGCTTTTCATGGAAAAAAAAATGTTTGTACCCAAACAACCTTTTTCCTTCAGAAATTAACCAAACCAAACCAAAATCTTTTAAAACCAAAATGATTTATACATCCCCTAGAATTTCCATTTACAAGGATTCCACAGCACAATATTATTTATTTTTGTACTTCCTTTAATCATAAAAGGAAAAAATTAAATGTAACATATGATTTTAAACTAATTTTGTTTCAAATGTTGAATATCAATACTGTCCAAAACTAAAAAAGGGTTTATAAAATCAACATTACACATCAGAAATGCCAGTATAAATCAGAATTCCAAATAACTTATATAAAAAACATAAACCACCTCTCTCAACAATATTTTAAGAGATCGAGGAATGAGAAATGTTATATAGCAGTTGTGAAGCAATTTATTAGCTCATTTAATAAAAAATCAACAATCGCAAAGGTCCTTACCATTTTCCTTGGTACTTTGAACTTTTCGTCTACTTCTTCTTGTCTGGAGACTACAAGCTCCACCACGCTACCTTCTGGAAGTGTGCGGAGAAAAGCTACAGCTTCTGCTTGAGTTTTACCCGTCATTTCCACTCCGTTTACCTGATCGTGAATTTGCAGATGATGAACAGCAAACACAAAATGCCACAGTTCCAGAAAAAAATTTGTCACACTTCATCTCATTAAATGATTAATTGATTTATTCCTTCCCATGCTTTCTACTTTGCTTTCAATAAAATTGATAAAGCTTAGGAGAAAAGCGGTTTGAAAGTACATTAAAAACTAAAATGTATCAAGGCACAAAAAATAAAGATCACAATTCACATTTACATTTTTTCACAAATTATTTTTGCTTTCTTTTGAATTCCCATTCAATTCAAAAACTAAAAGAAAAGTAGTTTACACTTGTCACAATCCTTTTTTTTTTTTTTCAGCCTTTGTTATAAACTGGTTTGTACTTAAAATCAGTGTCATGTTTTTATCATACTTCATTTTTTCGCAAACATTTCTTTACAGTTTTTCATATTCAATTTTTGCGGCAATGTGTACGGATTAATTTTCAACCCATTTTCCTGGTGCTGTATCCATTACTGTGCTCTTGAGGTTAGCGCAATTGTATACGTTCAATCTCGTAAGGCCTTACGTGGTAGTAAACCTTTTTTATTGTCACTTGAGCAACATTGATCTTTTAGTAAACGGACGAATTATATACCACAAGATATCATTTAGTTAAGGGAATATGATAAAAGTCAAAAGAAAAGAGAAAACCTTTCATGTCATAATTACCTCAAGCAGTCGATCTCCTGATCTGAGCTGGCCATCTTGTACAGCAGCACCTTTAGGCAGAATATTGCGTATGTAGATAGGACAGTCACCACCAGTTTGATTATCTCTTGATGTCACACTGAAACCAAGGCCTGAGGGTCCCTTTGTCAACTTGATGACTATTTTCTTCCCAATTCGTCTTGTATTGAAGATGGCATTGATAGGAAGGTCTGCAGATGGCTGTGCTGAGACCTGGGGCATAAAGGGTGCAGCTGGCACAGATGTGCTGGGGGTTCTTGCTGGCAGAGCTGGGGCCGCCCCTTTCTTTGGAGCTTTTATGGGGGGACCTGGTTTGATAACAGGGGGGACAGGTGCTTTTTTCGGCAAGGTTGAAGACAGAAGATCTGGATTTTGACCAATAGCAACTGAATTAATTGACGAAGAAATTACACTGAAGGCTGCGCCTGAAGTTTTACTTTCTTTGATTTGTCCATGACTTTGGATATCATCATTTTCTACCTCACTCGTCAAATCCAAAGGAGGAGTGGGTGCACTTTTTGATAAATCTCTGGGTGCAGGGCTGGGCTTTTGTGGTGGGGAGGCTGTCAATGGCGAAGGCTTAAGTGGTGCATGATTTCTTGGCTTGGGCATTACAGGAGGCGCAGTTTTGCGTTTCAAAGGCAGCTCAGGAGCAGATCCTTTGTCTTCATTTTTCAAAACTTTAAGGCAAATCTCATTAGTGTCCATGGCAGCTCGGAAGACCTCTTGAGCTCTGAAAAAAATTGATAGTGGTTTTATTTTAAAAAGTTTTTTAAAACGCTAAAGCAATCACTTAGAATTTGTTAGGTTTTTAGCAAATCGATTTTTTGCTGTCTAAAAGATATTCTAACCAATTAAGAATGAAAAGATATTAATAATACATACGCTAAATGTATTCCCTTGAGGAACAAAGAAAATACCACAAACTTATATCTATCTATTGACAGCACTCTAAAACTGAATAGAGATGTATCAGAAAGGCATGAATGATTCATAATATTGGGCCCTCTGATAATATTGTATACAGTAATCATAGTATTCAAAACTAGAAATAGAGTGAAATATTAGAAAATTGATCAAAAGTCTAAGATTTAAAAAAAAATATTCATCTCTGAAAAGATAACTTAATCAAAAATAACAAAAAGAGTTCAAATAATAGTAAAGAATTTATAAAAACTGTTTTATATTTAAATGAAAAAGAGCTTAACAATTTTTTTAATTGAAAAGATTTAAGAAATGTGTGGCACAATGCAGAAAAAAGAAATTCTCAGCAACATTTCATCCCATTATTTTTTAATACAAAAAAACAATAGATACAATTAGATTTTAACCATGAGAAGTCAGTTGTCTAAATATAATAGATCCCCTTAAAGTAAACGAAGTTCAGCATTTGACTCAATCTCAAAAGTTAAGGTGCCACAGAAGTACAAAATTAATATTGTTTTGTTTTTTTTGTGTGCTAAATTTAGCTTCAAACAACGTTTAAGATGCTTTAAGTGAAGTATAAACTACTTAGTAGATAATGATTGAAATATTGTAAAGGTATGAAATTAGTAGATAATGCCAGCACTATCTTTTACATAAAATGTGAATATGTTCGACTTTGTGTGTGTGTGTGTGTGTTATGGACATGACCATGGCACATCATTTACACTCTGTGAGTTTCAGTTACCAAATCAGCCAAAATTATTGTCTAATTCTAAAAGCAGCTACTGAACCATTTCTGTGAATTGTAGTGCACAATCTACTGCATTTAAGGACAAAAATTTTTTAATTTGTTAATGCTCTCCATATCTTCCAATGCTCACAACTTTACACGCTCAAAAAGAAAGAGAATGAAGTAAAATAATTGGGCAAGCTTAAAAGTGTTTCAACGTTTATTGAAAACTATCAGGTCTAGATGGAAAGGACATGACAAAATGACCAAATCAAGTTCAGAACTTTAAAAAGTTATGGACAATTTTCATTTTTACAGAGTAAAAGATAAAAGCAAATAGCAATAATAATGACTAAAGAGTGCCAGATTATGCCACTAACTTCCATGTGTTAAAAGTGTAGAGGTCAAATGGGCTAGCTGAAATTAGATCTAAATATGTCAAGAAGCGCCATGTCCATTAAACAGAATCTTCTAGTGTCTATCCTTGAGACGCTTTTTTCCTCTCTTGAACTGCATGTGGATTTTACTTGAATAATGTTAGGATTCAGCAATAAAATATGCTTACTTTGCTCCTTTGAAAAACAAGATCTATATGAACGCTTTGATTTTTCAACATTTTGGCACGATTTACACAAGTAAAATGAATGAGGCCCTAAACTCAGACAAGCAATAGCTAAGAACTGTGTATTAATAGCTCTTCATTCATATTGCCTTAATTGTGGCACAGACACTTATAGGTACAATTTGCCTTTTTTGAAATATATTGCTCCAAAGACATCCACTTGTGCAAGCCCAACTTTTGACAGAGTCATACCTAATTTAAAAGCAAATTGCTACATTTTCAACTTACTTTATAAAAGGAACATTTTGGAGTGATGTGCCATTAATCTCAATAATAATATCTTTTGGTTGAATCCTGCCATCCCGGTGCACTGGTCTGTTTGGTTCTACACTCTGAATGAGAAGACCCTTATCTGCCCCAGTAGCATCATGGGCAGGTATTGCATGAATACCAAGAGGTCCACCATCATTCTGAAGGCGCACTATGCATCTACAATTGAGAAGAAATAATTCACTATGTATTCATAAACCTGATGAAACAATCAATTTCATTTTAAAAAAAGCAACACAAAAAAACAACGTACATACCACACACATCAAGCATCTCAACTTTCTTATTCTCTGTACATTTTACAGATTTAAAAAAACCAGATATATTCAACAAATCTGTACACAATACCAGGAATTGACTGAAACTCACACCTTGATCTCACGATTGTCTGTCAGCTCCAGATTGCACTACTACTGGGGACACTACGACTTTTGACTCAGATTGCTGCCCGTTTCTTGCAGTGGTATGCTTAAGGGGTGTGATAAGAATCTAAATATCATTCATTCCAATTGAAGTACACTAACATTTAACAGCACAGAAATTTGACTTTATCAATACGTTTAAATCTTGTAACCAACTTTTTTGGGGGGAGTCAATGAAACAAGTTACAAAGTTTGAAATTACCTTTATATCTTGTTTTTTTTCTCTTGCATGTAACAGTTTTTAAAAAGACACAATTTTCATTACAATAACAGTAACTTGACGAAAATTCACTGGTTCAGCCTAAAAAAATAAACACCCTAGCCCTCTTCAAAATCATTTTTGTTTCTGTCTTCATGCGCAAGCAAATCTTTGAAAAGAACTTAAAGTAACAAACTTTGCTGAGACAATGTGTTGCATTCCTAGAAAAAGAGTTTAATATGCGGTGCTAGCTGATTCAAGAAAATAGGGATTTTAGAGTGCTTGGTTCCAAAACTGTTTTGCATAATTTGAAAGTTTATGATGTCTTAAATCACATCCACCTAGGAGACCATAAAGAAAAAGTTACAATTGTGTTTCAAAGGTTGTTGAGTACTGAAAACCCCTTTTGGAATTTACAATATTAAAACTTTAAGTCAATTTTACTCCATGTTTTATCAATTAGACCAGTTGGATTCCTTGTCTTTCAAGTGCAATAACACAGGACCTAATAAGACATTGATTTAATATTTTAACAATCTTAGAGAGGTTCAATAGGCCTTTCCAATAATGTTTGGAACTCCATATCTCAAAATTTTGTATGTAGACTCATTTTGTGGGACCCCAACACAAATGTTCTAATTATCATCATCACCTGGCCCTCTGCCTAAAAGCTGGGTATACATCCAGCTGATCATTTTTTTTTCTGATTTACCAAACTGATCTACATTCACACAGCAATAGTTTTGAAAAATGTACAAGCCAGGTTGCAAAGCTATTAATTTGGACTTACTCGTTTCTTTGAGCAACATTATTCACATCTTTGCCATCATGCCCTTCCACTGGACCGAGCCTTTCCTGAAATGTGAGGTGGAAATCAAATATACATCAAGACCAAGAGAACATAAACTTTCATATTATAATACCAATTCAAAGCTAGTTCAGTTCAAGCAGATAGAGAACGCCCGACATTGACGTCAATATTAACATTGAAAAGTAGAAGCACTGTCAAAACCTGATATTAAGAGGCAAGAGCAACTACAAGTAAAAAGAGATGAAAACTTTCAGAATTAAAATGCAAACTTATATGCCGACCTCATTTCTCAAAGCTTTGCTGTGTTCCTCAGCTCTCTGCTGTGCTTCTAGCCATTTGTACATCTCAGGTCTGCTGCTGAGTGAAGACCGCAGAGAGTCCCGCGTGAACCTTGCCATTCCAACTTTTTTCCGGTCTAAAGAGTTTGTCATTGGCAACCTCATGACTTTTTCATCATCTGATGACTCTGACCTCGGCTCATCACTGTCCTAAAATTTTAATGGATAAGATTGTACAAAAATCATTTTTTGAAATTCACTATTGGAATCAAACAAGACTGAGAGAATACAAGAATCTATCAATAAGACTCAGAGAAATCTATATGCACGTTCATCTTTAAAGCAGTAAAATGTATGCATCAAACCTTCTTGTTAAATAGTATTTTGAGATTATATGATTTTGATAACAATTTATAAAGTTATGAAGTCAAGACGTAATTATGAGAAAATTGTCTCCTTGTGCTGTGTGATAAATTACAGGATACTTTGTAATATCTAAGCACGTAGATATTTTAAATAAATAGTGACAGTAACTACCCAAATATTTTTGAATGGAAATTTATGAACCTCATCTAGTCTTTTAAAAAATTTTATTTTCCTAAGCAATGGGCTGTAGCATGTCAAAAAAATTGCAAAATCAAGATAAAATAAATTAGTGACCTCATCTACAAATCAGCAAATCGCACATATTTGGATTCATATCACTGATCTTATAGAGAGCAAATAAACATATCAATCATGGGTAAAAAGAATGACTTACCCTGATACTTTCCCTTCGGGGAAGAAATGGTCTAAGATTACCGGCAGAGATTTGCAGCTTTTCTGAAGGAATACTGTCTACCAATGAAGCTAAATTTGGCTCACTACCACGCCGCACCCGCAATGTACTTCCTACAATAAATATGTATAAAACAATTAAGAATAGGTATACTTGAATATTAAACTTGAATATCATCTGAATTACTTTTGTACCATTTATGCAATTCAAAATGAACTATTTTATAAGGAGGTTAACATTTCAACAGGATCATTCATCTCAGTGCCTTTGTTGTGCCAAGATATATTGCAAAAAAAAAAATAACAATGGACTGACCTGGACTGAAAATTACTAAATAGACTCGAGTGATAAATTTTTCAGTATTGTACAAAATGAATGCAGAATGTAGTGCAATATGCGTTAAAAAAATAGGCAAAATGATTTAAAGACAACTAGAAGGCTGGAAAGGGGGTTAAATGAAAGAGACAGGGCTGGGATGGCTTGGATTAAGATGAGTATTTAAGGGGCAAACAGACTGATAGACAGTAAGTCAGAAGTTAAGGTAAACAGACATGGATGACAGTTCACTTCAATTGTCAAAGGTTTTCAGAAACTATCTCACCTAAAGAGAGGTCCCTTGGGGTGATGACAACATCAGTGACAGCATTGTTACAGTTGCTGCTGCTGCTGTCATGGCGTGAGGTGACCTCTGACACTTCGCCCACAACCACAATAGCCGATGCTGGTAGAGGCTGCAGTGAAGGAGGAGGAAGAGCAGGCAGAGGAGGGGCAGTGGCTGCTGAAGATGATGAGGACGACACGCTGTCCCCTGGAGCATGATGGCTGAGGGACAATGGAATGTGAAAGTTTTGGTGCTGCAGTAGAGAGAATGGCTCTGGACTGGTGGTCCCTGTGGAGCTAGCACTGGCTCCATCCCCTCCATTGTGCTGGTGGTGGTGCAAAGGGAGAGATGCTTGTGGAGGCCGGTTCTGTTCCTCATATTCTGCAATCAGCTGAGGATTCATATGGTAGAGAATAAGAAATTCTAGAATCAGAAACGGCTTTATTAAAAGTTGTAATGGGATAAGATTTGTTCTTATCTAGACTGGACAGATTTATAAAAAAGATAAACCAAAAAAAGCTCTTTTTAGATTACATATTAGAAGAATTGCTATTTTCATAGCTTCTAGACTCTTGGCTGTTAATAGATAGCAGAAAAACTGCACACAGCTCAACAACGTTTCAAAGCCTGTGAATCTGATTGTTTTTGAAAAAACTTCAAATTCAGAGATACTTGAAATTATATCTTTTACAAAATGTGACAAAACTCATGGAGGGATAGCAATATTCAAATAATCAAAAATTGACTATTTGAATGTTGCTATTCCTCATCTACATTTGCACGTATAAATTTATGATTATTAAAAATTTATAATCTAGCAAGCAAAGGACTGTTGTCGGTATTTGACGCAATACCTGTTCCCTGTCATCAACAACATCACAAAGCTGGTCATCTGGGTCTAGGATTCCTCCACCACTAATGGCCTTTAAGCTGGTTACTTCTACCCTGTGGTCAGCTCCCTGAAGAAAAATAGACACACAATAAAAAAATAATGTTAATAATGATACCTGAAGTTTCTTGTTACACAACTCGTGAGCATAGTAAATAATAATGTAATAGGAGTTAAGACCTACAAACTAAAAGGTAACGAGTCCCATAGATGCTTAAATAGACATTGAGGCAGTGCAATGTATGGACACATCATGTTTTGGGCACAGCCCAACACTCTCCTTGCTGCTTTAAGCCTCCCCCAATTAACAACTAGGTATTTAACTTATTCTGCTGGATGACCGCCAGGCTTTTTCCATCCTCCGAATCCTACAGGCTCTAATTAGACAATTAATAAAAATTTATACACACTGCATAAGAGAGATGAACAAAATAAACCTTTTGACAACAAATCTGCTAGTGTGACACACAATTCTATCAGAAAAGTTCCAAGTATAACAGGTCTTTCTCAAGATTGGCCACACTAAAAATCAATGAGTATCCTTTAAACATGAGAAAAAGAATGTTCAATGAAAGAGGTGTGGTTAGATCCAGCTGAAATTTTCTTAGATTCCAGTAAAAAGACTGATGTAGAATTCTCTAGAATATTGTTTGTATGATTGAGTTTTAAATATTGAAATGGCCGAAAATAAAGGACATGTCTGCCATCAGGATACATTCAAATAGGCTCATCAAAGACTGCCAAACAAAAAAGAGAATTTTTTTAGATACATATATAAGTTTTCTGAGGTGCCAGTAGCTTAAGGTACTCTAATTTTCCAAAGTTGGCTAAATACAAAAATCATGAGACCATGTCAACAAATAGAAACTTTTTTGTTTTCTCTTTATATGTATCCCGTATTGGTTAAGTTTGCGCTATGCATGACAGAATAATAAAGAAGGTAGCATTCATTG